>VCJN01003055.1:0-104548 GCA_006384855.1 Tetraselmis striata
TCTGATCAGCTGCTTAATGTTTCTGACCATAGCCGCTAAACCACAGCTGAACGTCAATATTGTGGTTTCTTTGACATCACTGTTGCACAGGTCCCCTAGAAAGTCTTGCCCTATACGACAGATATGTCCGTATCGCCACGTCGGCGCCGACCGCCGAGTGGTACAGTGGCGCATTTTCTGATGTAATTAACTTAGATTATTCATCAACGGCTTGAGATGTGATAGGTGGCGGAGGGGGGGCTGCCTGTTACGCTCGTGATTCCGCTCTGCACTGGTTCGAACCCTGCCGGGCCCCTCAGTGGAACTATAACCGAGGGGGGTAAGGGGGGCCCGATGCAATATTTTAAGGTTCTCCTACAAAAGCCTAGTACAGTGGCTTACCACGCGACCCGCATCCCGATAAAAGGGCGATGTACTCGCCCGGCGCGAGCGGATTTTCCCCGCGTAGGGGCCCGCGAGGCGCAGCCCATTACCAGGATATGGGAGCGTATTGATGGCCAGCCCTACCACATACCCTGGACGATGCCCTAGCAGGTGAGCATATGGAGCCACCCGCCGACTCGGGGGCTGCACCCCTGCGCAGTACGGGCTGAAGCCCGGCTCTACCAAGGGCGCATTGAATGCGGACACCAGCTGAAGGTGGGCTGGTTTTGGAGCAAGCCTTAATTGCAGTATTGGCCGTTCTGCGGGAAGTGCGCACTTGCTTGCATGCCGACAGCGGGGAGAGCGCGCCTTTCTGAATGTGCCCTACGATGGTAGAGCTAACTCTTGGCGTGCAGCCGTACACATAGAACGCTAATATGCGCGTTATAAAAAAAAATCGTGCCCTCGTGACATTGGGTTGTGAAATTCATTACCAACCCTGAGCAATGACACGCACACGTATGGCTTTTACAATCAGAGCACAACAAACGCCACTTAGGGGTGCCCCCACACATGATGCCATGTTCACGTATGGCACATGGAAGGGCGCGGCCGGAAACGAAGGTGAGGGCTCACATTGGGCCAAACTACAATCGATGCTTGACAAGGGGGGCACGACTTTTGTGGGCAGGTGTATATTCCACATGCTTGGACCATCGAAAATTACGGCGCACTGCAAGCTGGAGCGGCACAGCGGGGTGTGATAGGCCGTGGTTAGGTTGAAAGAAGATAGAGCCAGAGAGAACATCAGAGCCAGCCTCAGCGCCCTGTTGCCGTCACCCATGTGAACACCATGGCATCATTTCATACGGCCCCTCACGCTGCTTCTAGCAGGTGCTGGGGTGTACATTCTGGAATCGCACTGGATGCAGTGCCCCAGGCAGCTCATTCTACAAGTATGTGTGCTACCAGACCCACATTCAAAAGACATGTCGTAGAAATTACTACATTTAGATTGGGTACATTTATGCAGATATGTAGGCGGCTTGGCAGCACATCTGCTGAAGATACAGCCGGCGTGCCGGTAGAGAGTAAGCGCCGGGCACTCATCTGAACGATTGCGTTGCTCGGGGGCGCCTATGTGTAAGGGAGCGGCAGCGGCTGGAGGCTGCACGGACACTACCTGCCATGTGCCATGGGTGCAATGACCGCCAGGTATTGCATCCCAGCGGCACCAATGCTTTAGGTGCGTTCATCGCGACTACCCACCTCGTCACAGAGAGGCCCGCCGCACCACGGTGTCGGGAACCCCTTCCTATCCGAGCAAGCGATATGAAAACGGAGTTTAGGGTTTTTAGGGTTTAAACCCTAAAACGCCAGGTTGCAGTCCCTGCCACACTCCCCCCACAGCCATTCTGCGACTACCGTGGGCAGTTCGCCGCAAGCAGTCCCAATGCCAGCAGGCCGAGGGCAGGGGTGGGGAGCGCAGGCTCAGGGGCGGCCAGCCACATGGGCAAGTTGATTGTTTGGATCTGTTGCAGGGTGGGGGTCGCTGGGCAGTGCCCGGCCCTACGGTCACCCCTGGCATGCGCTCCGGCGCCCACATGGGGCCCGCCTTCCGCGTCGCCACCGCATTGTCGTGTCCAGGCGAGCCTCGTCCTTGGCTGGAAGGCACGCCTAGATCTCGCTAATGTCATCGAAGTCTGTCGGGCAAGGGCAGGCAGCGGCGGGGCGTCAGGGCCGCGCGTCCATGGCAGCTGCCAGGCGGGCGAGGAGGCAGGCGGGGGGAGCGCGGATGGCAGGCGCACCGAAGTACTGGTCATTCTCATTGGTCTCCTCATCATCAAAGGTATCCGTCTCGTTGACACGGACTGCGCGACAGGGTGGCGCCAGGAGGTCAGCGCCGGCAAGGGAGACACCACCATGCAGCAGCCCCCCCCCCCCCCCCCCCCCCCGCCAACAGGGGGCACATGCTATGTTTGCAACGGCGCTCATGGATTGAGCGGATGGGAGTCTAGTGGGCATGTCTTGGCTCCTCCTGGGATGTACCCATGGATCATGTACACGACCTATCACGACTATCTACTGCAGTGCGCTGCATTATCGGTGAAATCTTGACACAAAACGCCGATCTTGAAGCATGCACTGTATGCAACAATCATATGGTGCAAATTGTCGCACGTGTGAGACCTTCCGCGGGCTGCAGATGGAAACGGGGAAGAGGGGGATTGGGGGCGTACTGTTCTCAGGCAGCTCTCCGTAAGCCTTCAGGCTTCTGGCCTCATCTGCCATGAACCTGCCGCAACGGTGGCGGGGCTCAGCTCGGCAAGCAGCTCACGGGTGCGCAAAAAAAGGGGAAGTTGGCTGAATACTTGGACCGGCGGCGGGGTGCGCCGGCGGGGGGAGGGGGGGGGGGGGGGTTGCCGCGCGGCTCACTTCAGGATGACGTCGGCCTTCTCATCCTGGTAGTCACGCAAGCCAACCAGGATGATATCTCCCTGCGCACACCGGCAGCTGTAAGTACACATGGGCTCAAGACTGGATACGCCCGATCCCGGCAGCGTCGCCGGGGGCAGGCGCACACACTCATCGTTTGCCGGGGGCTCACCGTGTTGACCCAGACCTTCTTCCTCATCTTGCCACGGATGTGGCACAACCTCTTCACTCCGTCGATGCACTGTGCCTCGAGGCGGCCGTTACCCAGCATGCGCAGGACCTGGGCGTACTCTGCGCGGGGGGAAGGCCGGGCTGGTCAGGCAACGAGGGCTGGGGCTGCACCCCCTGAGCCATATCAATCCTACCAATGGACCCCGCCTTCGCCCTGTACAGCCCCCTGTCTACCTCCACCGCGACACCGGTGGGCACAGCATGCCGCGCCGGCGCAGCACCCACCCTGCCCATCCTCCTTGAACACCAGCTCGCGCTTCTCGTCGTTCTCGTTCTTTCCTGTGCACAGAGGCAGCCGCCGGCGTCAGAGCGGCGCTGGTGAAAGCTGGCCGGGTGGAGCAGGGCGGCCCCATTGAATCGACGATGGCATACTGCGGCTCAGCAATGGGGCAGGCAGCAGGTGTGTCCGGGGGCGCCACTCACCCCTTCTCCTATTCTTTCCTCCCTTTCCTGTGGGTGACAGGGGAGAAGCGAGGGGGGCATACTGTCAGGAGCGTAACCATGGGCGGTCTGCCACTAGCATTGCGAGGCACAATCCGAAGGTGAGAAAAAGGGCCGGGGCGGGGGGGGCTTATGGAACAAGCCCTGCAACATCCACACACTCCAAAAGCTGCACATGCAAAGCCACTCCAGACGCTACCGCCTGGAGGGGCCTCTCTGGCCCCCCTCCTCCCTTGCCCGCAACTAACAACCCAATAGGCCTGCCGCTGCCCCCTTCCCCCCTCCCCTGCCCCTTTCACTCCCCGGCCACACCGTTTTGTCAGTGAGCGCCCATAGGGCCTGACTCAAAATCACGCTGCGCGTACACCTCGGGAGGCCGCTGCCACGAGTGCTCAAGCTGTCACTTCCTGCTGCTCTAACGTAGCACAGTCCCCAGCAGGCAGGCATGCGGCGGGTGAGCAGCGCGGCGCGTGAGATCTCCACCCGACCGCCGGATCACCCCCGCCACCTCGCCCCGCTCCGAGCCCGGCCCCAGCTTCCGCAGACCGCGTGCACGGGCCGGCAGTGGAACTTGCTGATGGCACGCTGAGTCGTGGTTGCCACGGGATCGAAGGGGGGAAGGGGCGCTGTGCGGTGGCGAACCCAGCAGCACGCAGCGCACTACAGCCGGTCCTACCAGCACAGCCCCCGTCCAGCGCCGCGCTACGGCGTACCTTTGTTCTTCGGCATTGTGGCCGGCTCTTGAGGTTAGAGCAAGGCTTGTTGGTTGATTCTTCCACCCAGGGACAGGTTTGCCGGGGGATACGGAGGGGGAGGGGGTTGGGATACAGACGGAAAAAGGGACCGCCCACCAGGCCTGGCGCCGCCCACAGCTCGGACTGGCGAGGCCGGCCCGCCCCGGCCGGGCGCAGGCGGCCGCACGGGCGGGCGAAGCCGCGGCGACTCGCGGTGCGTTCGGTCGAAGCGGATTGCGGCGCGCGGGCATGCGCCGCCGCGACGCAGTCGATGCTTAGGTAAAAGGCAATAAAGTACTGATAGCCCTTATTCGAATGATGCGCTGATGATACGATGCCGCCAGATCGGTGAGGCAGGCGTCGTCATCGGCCGCGGCGGCGCATGCCGGCGTGGGGGCGGGAAGACACCTCGATGTAATTTACAGTATATTAGGGCAGTGTTACCGCAAACTCGCAATACGAGTATACGAGTATACGTGATGTAATTATTTGTAGTACACGACGGATATCGACGACGACCACTTCGTCTACCCGTAGTACTTTGCCTTCGCCCGAATCTTCCCCGTGTATATTGATAACCAACTACCCCTCATCACTCCGTCATCTACCTCGATGACCCGCAGGCCGCCGTCCCTATTCACAGCATTTCAAGTTGAGTCTGGTTTTGCCAAAAAGGTCGCGCAGGCTGTTTTACACGGTCAAGAGCCGAAATTGGCAAGATGGTTTAGCGAAAGCGTGGAGGGAAAACGGAGTCAGGGGGGGCGCTGCGTGGAACGCAGCGAAAACTGGAAGATGGCAGGCTCAGCTGTTCTGGCTGCTTTTATGTCTACTCGTGCTGCACCCAACAAGGGCGCAACAACAGTTACTAGTTCCCGTACCACTGAGCAGCACTCGTAGCTAAAAAGCGGTTAGGTCAAGGATGGAAACCCCATAAACTAGTTTAGATCATTTCAAGTTGAGTCTGGTTTTGCCAGTCTTGAGCGAACGTAGAGAGCGGTGGATTGACGGAGAAGGGGTAGCGCCAAGTCATGAAGGAGGCACTGGGAAGGCCACCGCTGCGGAGTCCTGTTGGACTTGGAAGTGGCGGAGGGGGGCGATGTGTCCAAAGAAGAACCACGCGCCATGAGAAGAAAGAACGTTGGGGTCGATGTAGTCCAGAACGACATCAGAGTTAGTGGCCCAACCGCCCTGGTAGCGGATGTGGGACAGTGGCGCTCCGATGGCGTTTGCTGCAGAGGCTGCACCCTTGCGTAGACTGTGTGAAGTCCAGGAAGTGCCAGCAGGGGGGGCAGCGTTGACTAGGTTGACTGCTGTGGACAACCAGTCTGACATCGTAGCCGCAGTCCAAGGTTTTGACTGCTCAGCCACATTGACAGCCCAAAAGTTGGAGGCAGCCAAGCCAACAGTGACCAGGGGGACAGACTGGATGTTGTCGATGAAGTAGCGCAAGAGACGTGCCACTCGAGGGTGCTCGGACACTGGAAGGAGAAGTACGCGCAGGTCGTCGGGTCCCCGCCGGCCAGCGCGACCCTTCTCGCGGTAGATCTGCAAGGTGATGTTGTAGGTGTCGACATGCACATCTTGCACTCGACAGGAGACGCCAGTAAGGCCCCTGGCAAAGAACAGGAAGTTGACTACCGAGGCCAAAAGGGCTCGGTAGTCGAGGTGGGACTCTGGGTAAGGAGCAGACACAATCAGCTCGGCCTTTGAGACGAAGCGGTAAGCTACATCCGCAGGCAGAGGGACACGTAAAGGGGCAGCGTCCAGCCGGCGCTGACGCAACATTAACCCACGTCGTGCCGAGGTGAGGTGTAGACTGTCCTTGGCGATCGGGACGAGGTTGTGCAGCTCGAAGAAGGTGTTGATGGCAGACAGGTAGGGATGCAGCGACTTAGCTGCGATGTGCCCTCGCTCCCCGATCCAGGCAACGTACCGAACAACAGTAGCAGTAGTCGCTTCCAGCGGGCTAATGTTCTCGGAGTCGTGGCAGAACTCAGCGAACTGAGACAACCTGCCGGCGTAGCTCTTGAGGGTCTGAGCGCTGAGGGAGCTGGAGAGCAGGTCGAGCGTCCGCTGGCCTAGCTCGTCTGAGCCGAACGCGTCCTGCAGTCGAGATCGCAGTGACGCAGCCCATGGAGCGACAGCTGCGGGCTCGTCAATTACGTAAGTGCGTCGTTTTACCGACAGAGTTCCACCGGTACGGCTACTGTTCGCAAAGTACTCGGCAGCAGCAGTTAGGTTCCCGGCGGTTGGCCGGTAGTTGCTGGACGGGTTTGCAGTAGCTTCAGTACGGGATTGCGGGGCTAGGTTCAGGTAAGAGGGCCGCCCCGCGCGCCCTTCGCGCTCATAGCGCCTGTCACGTGCGTAACGTACACGCGCGAAACTTGGTCGTTGCGAACCGGTTGTAACACGTAGTGTAACAACCGACGAACGCAGAGATGGGATTGTAAGAAAGGCGGATGGTTGAGCCGCCATGTGCAGGCGTGCGGATGGTTGAGCCGCACTCGGCTGTAGCTGTAAGAAGCGCCGCACCGAGGAAGGTCTAAATGAAGTCTGTAAGGTGGGGGGGTCAGGTCCTGACACAGGGCGCTCATCCCGCCGTTGAGCTGCAAGGGTGCGTCTCGCGGCGGTCACCGAAAGGTGACCTCGCAAGGCTCCTGCAGCTCCGACGAAAGGCGCCCCACACCGTCATTCGTGCTCACCTTCGCGCCCACGTCCACGTCCGCCGCCACGTCCTCGTCCGCGCCCGCGACCTGCAGCTGCAGCCGCCACGCGAGAAGTAGCAGTCGCCTTGGCGCTGCTGGCGACGGTCGCTTCGAAGACACGACGCTCGTAGTCCCGCATGAGGTCCCCAAAAATCGCGGAACCCAGATGCTCCGAAGCGGGCTGAAAATGCTGAGCTCGCAGCACATCCAGAACACCTTGGTCACCATGCACACGCTTGATCTCATTTAGCTTCCGCAGGAAAGCCAAACGAAACCGAAACGCCTTGTCGATGGCCTCGGCGTGGTTCCGAGCTCTAGCGAGGTAGGGGGTGAAGTCCTGGTTGCACTGTGAGATTCAGATGTGACGTAAATGTGCCCTACTGGTGACGAACGACGACATACGGGGACGATACGGGACGGACGAGGGACGTGGATTTCATACCCAGTAGCGACGACTATCGCGCGCGACCTGTAAAGTACTATATGAATTCTCGTTTCCATAATTTCATCAAATTGATATGCGCACGCGGGCTCGCGTGTCGCCCGCCGACGCGGAGTACCCGGGCTAAGTACAGGCGGCTGCAAGTACTCGCTGCACATCGCTGCACATCGCCGCGGTGTGCCGCGATGTGCGGCACGACGGGCGGAGGTGTGGGCGGATGTAGGTGGTACGGTAGGTGGTAGGCGGTAGGTGGTGTTCGTAGGTGCGCGTTTTAATGCAGCCGCCCTAACTGCTGATGATTGTGTAACGCCCCAGCACGCGCATGAAGTACGGGGTCGCCTCACGGTCACCGCCGCTCACCGTTGAATCAAGCGCGGACAGCCGCGCACTCGCATCTGTGTTGCCTGCCGGTGGTGGGTTACATCCACCCCAACTCTCAACCCCCCCCCCCGCCCCCCGCGCGCGGCAGCAGGCATGCCGGCAAAGGGATGGATAGCGAGTGTGTCGAAGGATGGCGTGTACACATGCAAGCACTGCCACGGCATCGTGACGGGTAGTAGTGAAAGGACGGCGCGAGAGCGGCACTTCCGGAAATACCCGAACTGTAGCCACTCGTTGAAGCGTGCGGCTAAGTTGCGCCGCAAGGCCGCCTTATCACAAGCAGCACCAGCAGGGGCGGCAGCAGCAGCAGCAGCAACAGCAGCAACAAGCGCGGCAGCAGGAGTAGCTGCAGCCGTCGGAAACGGCCCGCGGGCGCCGGTCTCGGACGACGGCGGCTCGAAGGTGGACGATGTGATGGGCGTGGGGGAGGACCCCGTTGGCGAAGACGGTATGGACATCGACGCGCCTGCGTGGCCGCCGGCGGGCGTCGAACCCGCGATGAGGGCGTGATATGGAAAGGCGATCCCGGCGACTTCTACATGAAGGTCATCGCCAAGAAGTTCCGGGGAGTATGGCACTACGGCGTGATAACCGGCGTCGTTACCGAGTGGGTGTTGGAGGACTACGGCGGGGCGACCCAGTGGCGCGCTGTTTTCGAGGACGGTGACATTGTGGACCTTCTGCGTTCAGAGGTGAGTGGGCCCGGCCTGCGTGCTGGTGGCACCACTCAACTGCGGTTGTATGGAATCACACGCACCCGCCCGGTCGGCGTGGCAGGTTGTGGAGGCTATGGCGGCTGCCCAGGAGCACCCCCCTGTGGATGCGGACGGGGATGCTCGCTTGGTAACCGTCCATCAAGGCGATGACTTGTCCAGTGAATCACGCACCTTGCCCGGCGTGCGTTCAACACAACCCGGCTGGCGGAGGCCAAGCAGAACACTGGCTGCCATGGCGTGTGCCATGTGCATGTGGTCCTGGGCTATGTCAGCATGATCAACCTCTTCCCCCTCGCGCCGTTCCACCTGTTTTTTTTTGGCTTGGGAAGGGACTTATGGAGGAAATTTGTCACCGTGCAGGGCCACATTGGATTCCGAGCTATGAAGCAGGAAGACCGGCGCCAGGCTTTAGTCCCGATACCCAGCAACTTTGAACGCGGGTTGCGCCCTTCGTTTGCAGTGTCCAAGAATCGAAAGGTAACCCCCCCCCCCCACCCCCCCCGGGCGTGGGCGTGGGCGTGGGCGTGGGCGTGACGGCATTCCCCTCCATGACTGCAGGGTCAGGCAAGGTGACGGTGCAGTCCGGCTGGGTCATGGAGGACTGCTTGCACCACATGGAAACGTTTTCCATTCTTAACGCCGGTCCGCTGCTCGAGGAGGCCCGGGTGAAGGCGATCATGACCGAGAAGGAGCTTCGCGTCCCTAGGCGGTGCTTGGGCACATGTACAAGCGCATGCAAGGAGCTGCGTGGTTCGTCACGCGGTGGGGGTTGCAGAATGTGGTGACGGAGGAGGACGGCCCCGAGCGCAAGGCGCAGGTGGACGCGCTCACTAGGGAGGGGAGGACTCGATACCCCGCGCGGCGCCAAGGCGCGGCGGCCGGGGCAGCGCGGCGCCAAGGCGCGGCGGCCGGGGCAGCGCGGCGCCAAGGCGCGGCGGCCGGGGCAGCGCGGCGCCAAGGCGCGGCGGCCGGGGCAGCGCGGCGCCAAGGCGCGGCGGCCGGGGCAGCGCGGCGCCAAGGCGCGGCGGCCGGGGCAGCGCGGCGCCAAGACAGCGGCGGCCGGGGCAGCGCGGCGCCAAGGCGCGGCGGCCGGGGCAGCGCGGCGCCAAGGCGCGGCGGCCGGGGCAGCGCGGCGCCAAGACAGCGGCGGCCGGGGCAGCGCGGCGCCAAGACAGCGGCGGCCGGGGCAGCGCGGCGCCAAGACAGCGGCGGCCGGGGCAGCGCGGCGCCAAGACAGCGGCGGCCGGGGCAGCGCGGCGCCAAGACAGCGGCGGCCGGGGCAGCGCGGCGCCAAGGCGCGGCGGCCGGGGCAGCGCGGCGCCAAGGCGCGGCGGCCGGGGCAGCGCGGCGCCAAGGCGCGGCGGCCGGGGCAGCGCGGCGCCAAGGCGCGGCGGCCGGGGCAGCGCGGCGCCAAGACAGCGGCGGCCGGGGCAGCGCGGCGCCAAGGCGCGGCGGCCGGGGCAGCGCGGCGCCAAGGCGCGGCGGCCGGGGCAGCGCGGCGCCAAGACAGCGGCGGCCGGGGCAGCGCGGCGCCAAGACAGCGGCGGCCGGGGCAGCGCGGCGCCAAGACAGCGGCGGCCGGGGCAGCGCGGCGCCAAGACAGCGGCGGCCGGGGCAGCGCGGCGCCAAGACAGCGGCGGCCGGGGCAGCGCGGCGCCAAGGCGCGGCGGCCGGGGCAGCGCGGCGCCAAGGCGCGGCGGCCGGGGCAGCGCGGCGCCAAGGCGCGGCGGCCGGGGCAGCGCGGCGCCAAGGCGCGGCGGCCGGGGCAGCGCGGCGCCAAGGCGCGGCGGCCGGGGCAGCGCGGCGCCAAGGCGCGGCGGCCGGGGCAGCGCGGCGCCAAGGCGCGGCGGCCGGGGCAGCGCGGCGCCAAGGCGCGGCGGCCGGGGCAGCGCGGCGCCAAGGCGCGGCGGCCGGGGCAGCGCGGCTTTAAGACAGCGCATACAGCGGAATCGGCGGAAAGGGATGCATTACAAGCTGTGGACGGCAGCCGCTGAAAACTATGCGGTCATGCCGCAACAACCCCAGCACTGGCTTCTGGATACCTCTGATCTGGCTGACGGCGGCGGGCTGCGGGATGCAGGGCCGCATGACTGAGGTGGCGGTGCTGGTGAGCCCGCAGAGTCTGCATGCGGCGGAGGCGGCGCAGCCGCATAGGCACTAGACAATGCTCTGAAGCGAGCCCCAATTGTCTGCCCAGCGCCTGCCCCAATGTAACGCACCAGCTTGGCAGCAATTGGCAGCTCTTTTGCCCCCCCCCTCCACCCCACAGACACACTACCAATACCAGTTTCTCATCCCGGCGGGCAGTTGATGCGTATACCCAGGCTTGTGCGTACGCAGTGCGGGGGGGGGGGGGGGGGGGGGGGGGGAATCACTATAGCTAAGCTAGTGATGTGAGATATGAGTGCAGCAACAGATATTGTGCAAGATATAATACGATGGCATGCAAGCGGGTCCCCGCTCTTCCACAATCATTGGCCCTGCTCCCTCTTGCCCCGCCCCCGGTGCCCTTTAGCTGCTCTCAGCATCCCGAGTGGGATGGGCGGGGCAGCGGTTGCTACCGAGTGAGGCGTAGCATCGTTTGCAGTGGCAACGCAGCCTTTCCGGTGTGACGCCGCCTGGATGTAACCCAGCAGTACGCGCAAAGTGCAAGTGCAAGCTGCTGATGGCGGGGATCCCGCGCGGGGGGGGGGGGGGGGGGGGGGGGGGCAGCGGCTGTGGGATAGGCGCGGCAGCGGTTGCTACAGAGTGAGGCGTCGCATTGTTTGCAGTAGCAACGCAGCCTTTCCGGTTGCATAGTGTGACGCAGCCTGGATGTAACCCAGCAGTACGCGCAAAGTGCAAGTGTTACACGTCCGTGTGCCCCACCCAATGACATTGCGCCCGACCTCACTGACGGCATGTCTCGCTCTCCTTCAGCTCCTGGGCCGTCCGCCGCCTCACCCTGCGCACCCTACCAGCCGCGCGTGCCTTCTCGGAAGCCTCACACACGGCGGCGCGAGTCGCGTCGTGGAACGCGTCCCTGACATGGCGGAACTCCGCCCTCTTCGTGGCCGTGGTCGGGCAGGGGACTGCCCGCTGATGGGTCGCCATGCATGGGTACTTGGGGCCGCACAAAGCCGGGGTGCCGTCGCAGCAACACTCCCAGTCCGTCCGTTGGCCGCAGTCCACGCATGACGGGCGTCCGGCCAGGACACGCACATGATAGTGCATGTGGCCGCCTCCCGCCACTGCTCGTAGTGCTCCGGTCAACATGGCGACGAGCAAGTCGGCATGTCCCGCAGGTGGCTGCGGGGCGGGTGGCGCGAGCGCAGCCTCGCTCGCCTCGACAACCCCCTCAGCCCGATCAGTCGCCTCGACCACGGCCTCCTCTGCCTCCTGACGCGGCGCACCAGGCGCATCATCGTCGCCTGGCAGGGCGTCCCCCCCCGCAACGGCGCCGTCGGCGGTGGCCGACGCCGTCGTGGCGGGGTGTTGTGAGGAGGTGGCCCTAGACATAGGTGGGGCCGGCACCGCCATGTGTTGCTCCACATGCGGTGCGGTTCCTGACGCGACAGCTCCGTCGCACCAGTACCGGCGCCGGCACCCCACGCACGCCTGCTGGGCTTACCACCAACCGGCATGTTTCCTTTGGGAGGCGGTTCATCCGCGTCGGAGGTGAGCGGCGGTGCCTGTGTGGGTGTGGATACTGCCCGGCCATTAGGGCTCCCGCCGCCTGTCGCTCCGCCGACCCACGCCGCGGCGTGTGCTGCGCCCCGCATAGTCGCCTCGAATATAATATACATGACGCGGGGACGGGGGGGGATTCGTGCGTTTCGTATGTCGGCGGAAAGGCGTGCGAAGCTGCGGCTGGCGAAGGTGGTGGAAGTAAGCGTGGCGGCGTCGGCGGCGTATTACCGTGCGTGCATGCGTGCGCAACCCCGCGGCAGCAAGCGCCGGACTCGGCGTGTGCCAGCGGCAGAGCTGCGAAGCCATGGACACGGTACGGGATGCCAAGTCTGGCTAAGCAACTGCCGAGGCTGGCGGCTTAACCCCCATGTCCGGCGGTTGAGGGACGGAAAGTGCGTAGAAGTTGATCGGGAAAGCGGGCATATAAGCCTAGCTGTGCTAGGTTCCTATTAAGTAATGACGGTTTGTGCTAAGTAATTCTTAGGGGTAGACCATGCAGCGCAGGTAGGGGGCGGTATAAATTAGGCCGGGCACATATACTGCTCCACGAAACGACACTGTCGCACGTGTAGTTGAATAGACGCCCCCCCCCCCCCCCCCCCCCCGCCGGGTCGGCCCGCCGACCCGCCACGGCATGTAATATTTGTCATGCATCGCTGGGGTATGTGTGAGTGGATGCCCCGCCGCCACATCCCCCCCCCACCCCCCCCCCCCCCCCCCCCCCCCCCCCCCCATTTACACTTGTGCACTCATAAAGTTTGGGCTGGTTTCGGAGCAATACATGTACGTATGTATATACATACAATGGAACGTAGGACCTGCGCGGAAAGAGGGGGGGCTGGCGGAATGCGTTGGGGGTGCGTAGAGTAGCGTGTTGGTGAGATTCGGGGTGCATCGGACGCCGGATGCCCATCCACCCAGCGTAAAAGACGCCTACGTAATATTCACACTATATATATTCACACGCAAATGTGTGAAAACCGGACATTCCGTGCGTGCCGGATGGGTGGGAATACGGCGTCCGATGCAGCCAAAACCCCAGCAACACGCTATTCTGTGCACCGCCAATGCACTCCGCCAGCACCGCCTCATTCTCTGTCGATTTCGAAAACGCCTTCACATTACCCACCGGTAATTGCAATTGCCACCGTGTAATGTTGTCACGATGTGCGCACACAACAACACTTACTACCGGTTCCGACGCGGATGGAGGCGGGGCTTGCGGAGTGAGTTGGGGGTGCGTAGAGTAGCGTGCTGCAAATAATTGGGGTGCATCGGACGCCGGATGCCCACCCACCCGGCGTAAAAGACGCGTAATATTCACACTTTATTAACACACAAATGTGTGAAAACCGGACATTCCGTGCCGGATGGGTGGGAATACGGCGTCCGATGCAGCCAAAACCCCAGCAACACGCTATTCTGTGCACCGCCAATGCACTCCGCCAGCACCGCCACATTCTCTGTCGATTTCGAAAACGCCTTCACATTGTCCACCGCTAATTGCAATTGCCGTGTAATGTTGTCACGATGTGCGCACACAACAACACTTACTACCGGTTCCGACGCGGATGGAGGCGAGGCTTGCGGAGTGCGTTGGGGGTGCGTAGAGTAGCGTGCTGCAAATAATTGGGGTGCATCGGACGCCGGATGCGCATGCCCATCCACCCGGCGTAAAAGACGTGTAATATTCACACTGCTTTATTAACACACAAATGTGTGAAAACCGGACATTCCGTGCCGGATGGGTGGGAATACGGCGTCCGATGCAGCCAAAACCCCAGCAACACGCTATTCTGTGCACCGCCAATGCACTCCGCCAGCACCGCCTCATTCTCTGTCGATTTCGAAAACGCCTTCACATTATCCACCGCTAATAATTGCAATTGCCACCGTTTAATGTTGTCACGATGTGCGCACACAACAACACTTACTACCGGTTCCGACGCGGATGGAGGCGAGGCTTGCGGAGTGCACTTGCGGTGCACAGACTAGCGGGAGACTAGACCCATTGTCGCTTATTTACAAGCACGGGCGGTGCTGCCAGACCTGATCGTCTACGGCCGATATAATATTCACACTATATTAACATCGGTGCACACCGCCGCACACCGCCGCACACCGCCGCACACCGCTGCGCGCGCACATTCGTCGCACACATTATCCCGGATTCACTCGCCGTATCCATTACGCCGTGCTACTTCAACAATAAACATTGCGAAATTACACCGACACAATGCCGCACCGACTAGCTCTTGACAATACGTGCATATAAATAGTAGTGGCGCGCTGCTCCTCGCCTCCGATGTGTCGTTGACTGCTGCGGAAGGCGGTCGTCGACTGGGTGTTAGTTTCTCCACCTCGGCCGCCCCCCCCCCCCCCCCCCCGCCCCCCCCCCCCCCCCCCCCTTCACCGCTCACAGCGCCATGGCCGACCTCGCCCCTCCGGGCAAAAGTGGGCGGCGAGCCTTGTTGTCTCGCGTGTCCGCGCCGCCGGCATCGAGGAGGACGAGAAAGACATGAGGAAACCCGTGACAAGGTGGGCGCGCAACAAAACACTCCATCCTCCGCATTAGCACGCACCCACTCGTGGCTAACTTGTGCCGCGCGCAGGTTCGTCCGGGAGCGCCGTAAGGCCCACCTCAACGCCAAGGCTTCCACAGTGCCAGCGGCGCAACTCGTGGTGGCCGAGGAGGCCGCATCCTCAGCCGCTTAAAGGCGAAACGATTGTGGCTTGTTGTGGGTGTCTGGGCACAGGGGGCGTCCCGACGCCAAGGTAAGGAAGCTCATGGCGGCGTCGTCGACGGCACAGCCTCCCGGGGTGGTGAAGACACTGACGGATGACAAGAAGCGGAAGAGGCCAGTGAAGAAACGCCGAGGTAAGAAACTGACGGTCGCGGAGTCGGAGGCGGAGTCGGAGGCGCAGGCGGAGGCGGAGGCGGAGGCAGCGAGATCGTCGAAGCGGAGGGTCCCCCGGGCACGCAAGAACAAGAACAAGCAGTAGCCCCCGCCCCCTTTACCCCCCCCCCCCCCCCCCCCCCAGGCGGGAGCGGCTGGCGGCGAGGGGGGGCGGGGGGGGGCGGGGCGGGCGTGGTCCCCCCGCCCCCGCACCCCCCCCCCCCCCCCCCCCCCGGGCCACATCCCCCGATGGCAGCTGTCGCGAATATTGTAATTCAATCATTCTTCGGCAAACCGCTGCCTGCCCCCGCCCTCCCCCTCGCGAATATTTATGTAACGTGAGCACTCTTTGGCAAAACATGGCAGCCAAACCGCCCATCTGATGACCTTTGATCGGACGGCTGGCAGGCCCGATCAGCAGTACTAGTACTGCAAATTCCCCAGTGTTACCAAATACGTACGGCTGCGATTTGCGCTCCCATGTACTAATAGTCGTACTTATCCACAGGACGACTAGGGTTCGTGCCCGGGTACCGGGTACCGGGTACTACATCCCCGGTACCGGCGTCATAAATATATCGCGTACTACCCGGTACTACACGGACAACCTTGTACCTTGTACGTCAGTGCCATGTACGCTTCACCGGGCTGGTACGACTACCAGAATGATGACAAAAAGGATTTATCGCCCGCCGGCAATAACGCCGGATGTACTCGCACGTAACTGGATGGACGTGCCGCCACCAGCAGCAGCCTTCACGGATAAATAATAGTCGCTAGTAGTAGTGCTTCGTCACCTGTATGTCACATCTGAATCTCACAGTGTTGGTGGAAGGGACGTAGGGCAGTAGCTCGTCGAGCGCCGCGAAAAGTGCGGCCATGTGGGCCCCGAAACACGACATCCACAAGTACTCCTCCTGAGCCGGCAAACGCCGGTCATCCTGCTTGAGGTACTCGTTCGTTAGGTCGGTGCTCAAAGGGAAAAGTCCAGGCACTCGGCTGACCGGTCGAACGGCCTCGTAACCAGACTCTGCTCTCTGCAGTAGCTCTGGCACCGCGAGGTAATCATCCTCGGCACTCACGGATTTTGCTCCGACACGGCCGCTCTGGGCTAGCTCTAGCAAGTCGGGGCGCTCTGCGGCTCCCCCGCTGCCTGTCGGCTGTCCCGCGAAGCGCTGCCCTGAGCCGGAACCATGTGCCCCTTCTCCACCAACAACGCGATCACGAGCCGTCAATTGTGCCACAGCTGTAGCCAATGCACGCACATCTGCTTGCAACGACTCGAGCGTCGGCTCAACGACGGGTTCTTCTCCATCTGACATAGTAACGCACGGACGTACGGACGAGAATATCACACTCGGATGGCGAGCCGGGTGTGGTCTTGAACAACCTGGGGTGACCTTGCTCGCAACGGGTTACGAGACAGTTTTTACATCGCTGCGTGGAACGCAGCGAAAACTGGAAGATGGCAGGCTCAGCTGTTCTGGCTGCTTTTATGTCTACTCGTGCTGCACCCAACAAGGGCGCAACAACAGTTACTAGTTCCCGTACCACTGAGCAGCACTCGTAGCTAAAAAGCGGTTAGGTCAAGGATGGAAACCCCATAAACTAGTTTAGATCATTACTGTCGATTCATCGTCCTTCCCCAGTACTTTCCGTGCATTCTCTTGACGCTCTCCCTGTATTAATAACCAAAAAGGATAATAATTTTGAGGTGACGGCGGCGGACGACGATCAGCACGCAGGGCGGTAGGAAGCCGCTTCAGAGCACGAGCATCACCGCCGCCACAGCTGCTCGGGATAGCGCCTCAGCCGACATAACTCCTCCTTGTCGACGCCGGCGGATCCTAAGCCCAAACCATAATTGTGCCGTGGCCCAGCGAACATACACTGTACTCAGATAGATGGCTAGAGATTCACTAGGTCAAGGAGAGGACAGTTCGTCTTCAGACTCCGTGCCCCACACCGAGAGTCCCAACGTGCGCAGCGCCGCCGGCGCACTCGTCACGTCGAGATGCGTTGCGCAGAGCAGACAGTGTCATCTCCAACGCGAAACCATAAACCCCGCTGCTAGCGACCTCTGATGGCCCGTCAAGACAAGCAGCGACGGCCCCACGGCGGCGGCGGCGCCGCCGCCGCCGCAAAGTCCCGTGCCCATAAGTCGGACGCGTCTCCACGTCAGGCTGATGGCATTCGGCGGCCGCTCTACGGCGGGCTCACACAGGCGGCTGACCTCAGCACCCCGTCATCTCTCGCAGCCGCCGCAGCCTCCGAAGACCGCACGCGTACGTGCCGCGTACTTCCCCCCTCTATCTCCCGTCGATACGTATCAACGCGGCGGCACCGGCCGCGTTAGGACCCATTACTCACCGTCCGCGCTCTTCTATGCGTTGGCACGGCCTTTCACAGGGTCACATCGACAGGTCCACATGCACAGGCAGGGGTTGCGCCGCCATAATGGCCCTCCTCTTCCCTTTCTTGTGCCCGACATTTCCTTCCGCAATAACTCTCAAACATCCCCAGTCTCCTTCGATCCTTCACTGTTGTTTCCGCTGTTGTTTGCTGACTGTAGTCTGGGTATGGGCCTGGCAGTGGCCAACCTGTATGCAGGTTGCCGCAGCTCCGATTTCCCGTCAACTGTTCGCCGACTGAGCACGCAGCCAGCGCCACTGCAGTTCTGGAACAAATACGTGTGCAAGCGCAAGCCGGTAAGGCCACCTGACCTGTCTCTAAGTCAATCTGGATGTATGCTCACATCTGCCCGTGGGGCTGAACCCTAAAACCCCTCTTGGGTTTCTGACCTTGCAGTCCTGCCATCCTCCGCAGGTGGTGATTGCCGCACACCCCACCGATCCCTCCTGGACTGCCTCCTCCAAGTGGACGAACGAGTACCTCATCAAGACGGCGGTGAGTCGGCCAGCCAACCTCCCGCTTCAACCCTTCTTCCCATGCTGTATACGCCGACCGCTTCGATCCTCTCCTCCCACTATGCGCCGGGACACGTAGCTCTCCTCCATCTGCGAGTCATCGCCGGGACGTACTATCACGTCCGCACCTCCATAACATTACCGGCCATCAGCCTACAATCTGCTGCTTCGGTGTATGGAGGTGCCACACCGACCCCCACGCGCGGCTCGATTACTTGCCGCTGCTCTGCTATGCATCGGTGAGCATGATCCCCGTGCGACATGTCGATCTCGATCGCTCCGTCCAGAGCACAGGCTGAATGCCACCCTCATTCAGATGCTCGCCTTCCTCGGTAGGGAGCCAGCTTTGCAGTGTCATTGATACAATCTGTTGAGGCAACCCCGCGAATGCACCGACCTCAGCAAGTTTATACATTAATCGACACGCCCTGCACCCTCTGGTCCTTGTCGCTGCCTCGCATGGCATTTATAGGTTTGCCCATGTCGCATTACCAAAAAAACACTTTAGTCTCTAGTGGCCCTTTTAACGCCATCGCCCCACTTGCAGCCACTGAGCCCTGCACGCTTGCCACTGTGCGTGCCCCTCAGGGAGATGAACCCATCAGGGTGGAGGTGCGGTCGAGTGAGCAAGGCGTCTTCGGCCGTGGCAACAAGAAGGACACCACGTTCGGCAAGCTCGTCGCCGCAATGGCCTCCGGCGACACCTCACTCTACCTGACGACGCAAGACGTAGCCGCCGCGGCCGACGGCTTCCCGGAGCTGCACGCCGGCCCGGTTTCCCGCCTGTCAACGGACTTCCCGGCGCGCCCCGCTCTCCTGGGTGGGCTCGTCCCTCAGAACATCAACCTCTGGATGGGCTGCGCCCCCGACGGCGCCTCCTCCGGCCTGCACCACGACTTTCACGACAACCTCTACGTCCTCCTGCGCGGCCGCAAGCGCTTCCGCCTCTACTCGCCGGAGCTCGTGTCCAGAATGTACACGCACGGCACGCCTCGGACGGTGCATCCAAATGGGCGCATCGTCTACGCAGGGGACGGCGACGTGCGCGCTGACGGGGTAAGTACAGGGCCCGCTGCGGCTGTTCCCCACCTACATCCCTTTACCTTGACGGCTCTTCACCATACCCACCACGACTGACATTACTTGATACTGGTTTTAGCTACTGGCGACGCCTTTCCTCTCAGACAACCCCGTGTTGCTTTGGTCTCGTTATTTGCCCTGCCCATCTTAAGGCCTCACTCTCAGGGAGTGTAAATGATAGATACGCTCATCCGTGATGTGATTTAATCTGATAATGTATCGGCGGAGCCAAGCAGGTAGCAGTGTACCTGTAGCCGCCATGAAGTGGACGCATACTACAAGCTGCACTCTCAGCACGGAGTATCCGGTAGAGTGCCAACCTCGTACTGCATGCGCAGTCCGCTAGACAGTACTGTAACCAACACATTCTACAAGACATGGCTGCGTGGCGAGGCCATCCGTTGCCTTTCTGATTTGAAGCGCTGCATGCCGGTGGGGTGCGAGCGTGGCCGTATCACATTGTGATTCTCGTGTCACCATTCTCCGTATGTTTGTGGTATTGGGAGCTTGTCCCAAACACTCTGAAACAAAGACACCAGGCTCAGATCCCCGGACTGCTGCCAGGCTGTCAATTTGCTGCCAGGCTAAAGCTCGGCGCTTTCGGCAGCCGTGCTCAGTCAGCCGGTCTGATGTGTGCCCCGTTTGGTGTCTCCTCCCTGCTTGCCGGCAGGCGGATGCAGACGATGCGGAGCAATGGGAGCGCAAGCACGTGCGCCATGCCAGCCCCGGCCGCGCTGCGGCTGCCCCAGACGGCACTGACTCCGATGACGCGGCGCTGGAGGAGGCCCTCGAGAGCGCCATGGCCGGTGACGCCGGGCTGGATGACGACTACGTCGCCAGCGATGACGACGGGGAGGCGACTGGGGAGCCGCAGGCGGAGGGCGCCGACGAGCCGCCGAGCTTCAGCCGGGTGGATTTGCAACAAAGCGACGCCGAGATTGCAAAGAAACACCCCCTCTTTCCGGTGGGCAGCCCAGGCATCACGCAGTGTCCCCCCTCCCTGATCCCACGGAATCGATGGCGTAGTTCACTCTGTGTGCACTCAGTCAGCGGCCAGAGAGTCGGCGTTTGTGTGATCTGACAGCCCGATTGTGCTCCGTATCCCAGTCTTTCCTCCTCCGGATGTTTTGATATGCGATCTGCTGCATCCCTGTTCGGCCATGTCCCCATTGCCTCTTCTCCTTCTTCCCATCTATATCCGTCTAGAAGCACCATCGAGGAGGGCGGTAGACCCCGCGGCTCGGGCGGTCCTTGCCATGGTTTGTGGGCGTGACGAGACGTCTTTACGACATTCCCCCGAACGGCCTCGGCCGCCATGTGGGCAATTCTACACGAGATTTCTGACCCGCAAGCATGCGCTCCGCTCGCGCGGGCGCCGCCGCCACCGATGAACACCCCCGTGTCGCGGAGGTCTCACGGAACACGTCCTGCCGCCTGTTGCCAGGGGAAGGACGCCGCCGTGGTGGCGGAGCTCCGCGCCGGCGACATGCTCTTCCTGCCGGCCGGCTGGTTCCACGAGGTGACGTCCCGCAGCGAGCCCGGCGACGGCGGTCACCTCGCCCTCAACTACTGGATGCACCCGCCGGACCGCCTGGAGCCCGGCCCGCAGGCCGCCGCCGCGCCGTACCGCCACCGCATGTGGCCGGAGCTGTGGCGGCGGCGACATGGGCCTGCGCCTGCGGATGCGAAGCCCGGCAACGCGGAACCACCCCGTCCGGCCAGAGAATCTACGACTGAGAAGCGCGACGACGCCGGCGTTCCGGAACCGCCCCGACATGCCCTGGGTGACCGCCAAGGACTGCAGTCTGCGGCATCGGCAAAGCGGAAGGCGGCAAAGAAGGCTGGGGCCGAGCCTGGAACACACCCCGAGGACGAGCACGTCTTGGCGAACGCCGGCTTTGGGGACGCGTCCTGGCTGGGCGGGGCTACGAGTGCGCACGGGTGGGGTATGCCCGGCTTTGCGGATGAGGACGCGAGCCTGGACGCGCTGGTCGGCCAGGCTGCGGCGGCTGAAACCGCGCTGGGCGGCGGCGCTCAAGCCAAGGCAAGGAAGAGGCCCAAGAAGCAGGGGACGGCAAGCGGCAGTTCCGGTTCCGGGCGCAAGAAGCCAAAGCTCGGCAATGCAAGGGGTCGGCACTGAGGGTGACTACGGCAGAAGGGTATAAGCACTGGCAGATTCCTTCACTGATGGTGGCGTGTGGCCTCATCAATCATCGCTCAGCAGCATAGACGCAGCAGCAGAGACGGCTGATATACTCCATAACATAGCAAGCGAAAAGTTGAATAGGGTCCCCGCCTGACGCCTCATACGAAAGCAGTTCCGTATATAGGCATTGCCGGGCAGCGCTGGTACGCGTGCCATATTATGTATGCATAGATATACAAACAACTCAATGTATCGATGTAACAAAGCAGTCGTGGAGGCTGTGCCGTGTACCGGTATCTGATGCTGACAGAGGCGCACTGCCTCCGCGCGCCCGCGCGGCACCAAGTCTTCCAATATACTACAGCATGTGTCCATGGGCATTTTGTGCGCCCAGCTGTGACTGCGGATGGTGCAATCGCTCGACGTTGCCGATGCTGCTACTCATTTCCTGCTTGTTTCCGGCGGGCGGTGCCTCTCAATATACATGTCCACAAAAGAATAACCAGGAGTCACCGTGTTGCGCATGCACACGATTCCTTTGTTGCGCCAGGAGTGGAACTTGAGGTTGCCAATCGCACCCGTCCATCTTGATGCAGCACATAACAACAGCCAGCTGGTGCCCCCCCTTGCATTATGGGATGTTGTCGACACAGCCGGAGCGATTGCTGGATTGGCACAGTCTGGTAAAATAAATGCTGCTAAATATACAACGGCAACACCGCGGGCCGCGTTGACTCATAGAGTGCACGGCACAGACGCCCATCAGCAATAGCGCCGTGAGAGCCCCACACGTCAACACGGTCGCCTGCTGGGCACCACGGCCACGGTGCTCTGGGCTGTCCTGGACGCAGGCGCCCCGGCCGCTGCGTGCACGCCACTCGGGGCGAGCCGCCGCCGCTCAGTTGGCGGCGACGTAGAGCGTGAAGAACACAAAGGCGTGCAGCAGCGCCGCGTAGACGGCCACGAACGCGCGCGCCATCCTGCGCGCACGGCAGACAGCCCTTCCGTCAGGCGAGGATGGCCGCCGCGCGCAGGCGGGGGGGGGGTTGGCATCCACCGCACCAAATATACATATGCGCTAAGTACATTTTATCATACATAATAACACTGCTTACCTAATTCGTCAAAGCAACACGATTCGCGTTATAGGACCCGAAGTGCTGGTATCCATGTATGCACATAATCTAGGAATTCTCTATATATATATGGTATTTATTGTATATATGTATGCATATAATATGATGTAAAAGTGTTCCATGTAAACGTGACATTGACAGACATCAGAAAAAAGTACATACAGTCAATCGCACATGCGGCGTTCATAGCATATCGATAGCTAAAGATCCTGCGAGGCCAACAACATCATATCCGTGCTCGGGAGTCGCCCTATCCAGCCGCGTGTCTGTGGTTACGGTGCATACAGCAGGTCGGAAAGTGCATCACGGGGCCGCTCACTTGGAGCCCGCCAGCAGCTGCCCCCCCGCCAGCACCGCGCGGTCAGACGCGCCCAGGTTGGCTATCCCCGCGGCCGCCTCGCGGTGCTTGAAGCGCTCGAAGGGATTTAGTCGCTGCTCGTACTGCGCGGGCACCGAGGCGGCGCACAGAGTGCCCGCACACGGGAGGCGTCAGTAAGATGAGGCGAGCAGAGAAGAGTAGCAGGACAAATGGGATTTAGGGTTTACGAAATACCCTAAACTCATTCAAGCAGTGCTGGATGCGGTGCGCAGCGCGGCGAGGGGAAGCCAACGTCGTCATATCGCACCTCTCGCCGGTAGCGCTCCGTGCCCTGCTGTGGCTGCCCCTCCTCCTCGTCACCCACCCCGAAGCACTGATAGCGCAGCCCGCGCCGCGTGAGCCCCCCCGCGCCCGGCTGCGCACATCCACAGTACGGCGGGGCAGTCGTCTCAGCACAAGCAAGGCTGCACGCGTGAGTGCGCGGCCGGCAGCGTACTAAGTATCGAGCCGGTGTCATGTTTGCAATATGAATATGAGCGTACCATAGCAGATGACGAGGCACAACTTTCGCTCGCCAGCAAAAAAGTACGAGCAACATGTATATAGGTTCGTAACATGTCAGGACTATATGGACGGGTACCCGTATTCTTATCGTTATGGACTGGTGTTTACTCCTTTGCTTTGGGGACGGGCGCGCGCGCGGGGAGGGGGGGGGGGGGGGGGGGTTGCACCCTGCCGCCAATGGCGTCGCCCCCGTCGTCCGCGTCCTCCCCGACCGAGACGCTTACAGGCCCGCACGAGTACCGCGCCGCCGCGGCCGAAGGCGTGCGCACCGGCACGCCGGCGTCGTCCACCTTGACCGGGGGAGGTACGGAGCCTGCAGGGAAGGGCGGGGGCACTGGATGTCAATTATTGTCACCACACTCAGCCGCATGACAACATCAGCCCTGTTTGCCCTTTGGGTAGTGCAGAGCGGCAGCCGAGGCTGGCGGACAGCGCACTATTATACACTTATATTAGCAGTGGTGTCCGTCAATTTTCGAAAGAGGCGCTGATCTGAGAGAGACCACACGGCGCTGGTCCCTTCTGATTGGGCCGGTATGCCCCTGTTCCCACAGAGACACACTGAGGTCTCTACTTCCTTGCCACTATCAACAGTAGCACTGAGCCAATATGCTGATGGACCTGGGGAGATCTGTGGCTAATGCCGCATATCCGTTGCCTGCATGGGGCTGACCCCCGGAGGACGCTGGGGCGGGCGGTTGCAACCAATCTGACATTTAGGGCTCCGGCAGCTTCCTGACAACCAGCAATGCGCTCTTGAAATAGGAGCTGCACGCGGTGTGGGCAGCAACCCCCCCCCCCCCCCCCCCCCCCTCCCCCCCCTTCTACATTCAGCCTCTAAAGGGTGTGGCGGATTCGCGTAGCAAATGCCACAATGTGGTGCTACTGGATCGCGCCGGAACAGACATTGGCGGCGGTGATGGTGAGAACACTAGTGGCATAAACAAAGGGGCTTAAATGCTCTAATACCCCCCCCCCCCCCCCCCCCCCCAACTATAAAGGTACATACACGGCGTTGCCCAGCATGGGTGGTTGACAATGCCGCGGGTGAGCGGCCTTTGCCCGGGCGCCGCACCTCCCAGCTTGGCGAGCTGCCGCAGCTGCTGCGCGCTGTAACTCTCCAGGTAGCGGATCTTCTCGTACAGCGTCACGTTGTCCGCCTGCGCGGTCTCCAGCGCCCCCGCGCTCTTGGCCAGCGCGGCCTGCAAGCCCGCACAGGCCCGTGCCCCCGTCAGCGCAGGAAGCAGCGCCACCGCCACCGCCACCGCCACAGCTGGGGCATGCATTGCCGCCTGTACCGGGCCAGCTTGTGGCAGACCCCTGACTGCGCCATCATCTACACCGTGGCCGCAATGCACTTTTATGCAGGGGTGTGGGTGGATGTTGCCATGACAGCCACGCGGCACGATACGCTTACCGCGTTAACCTGACACATGCACATGCTCTCTCTGTCCCCTCTCTCTCTCTCCCCCCCCCCCCCCCACCTTCTCCCCCTCGCTCCCGGGACAGCCGGTGCACATGTTCGCACTGACATACCAAGTGAAATATTACTACAGTTCCCACCAAAGTGATGACAGGCACGCCAAACAGATACACTGAATCGATGGACAGAAATCTGAATTGCCGCTTCCGGATACGCAGGCAGTGGGGGCATAAAGGGGGGGGGGGGGGGGGGACCTGCGCGCCCGACAGCTCCTCCTCCGCCTTGGCTTGGGCCGCGCGGTAGCGGTCGCGCTGGCCGGCCACGATGCGCAGCAGGTCCTCCGCGCTGCTGCCAGGGCCCGCCGACTCCGCGGCCGCGGTGCCCACCACCTCCGCCAGCGCCTCGGCGGGGTTCTGCAGGCGTTCATCGGCCGCCCCAGCAAAGCCGTAGGCAGCTAGTCAGCGGCACGCCAAGCTGACCGGGCGGACGGACCACTTCCAGCGCGCTGCCTGGTCCGGTGGGTAGGGACCTTTTGTGGCCCAGTATACCAGCGCTCCTGTCGACATATACATCACTACCACCCGCACGAGCTCTCGTACTGGAATGCGCGCGACTGATGGATTCATTCGACGCTTCATCTGCGGGTTCAGTCGCACCTATGCAACCCCCCGAACAGAGGCCTCCGCACATTGGGGTCGCGTGCTCTATCCGCAGACAGGAACATTCGCTATCGGCCTGCATAACTTTCGTCTACCGTAGGCCTCTATTGGCACGCCAGGGCGGGTTGTCATTCGAAGCATTGGCAGTATCGCATCGCCGCCCGCACAGGTTCGAATGCACCCAATACGAGACTATGAGAACCTACCCGAATACAAGCCTCAAATTTATTGGATCGCACACCCCTTGATGAAACATACAATTAATTAAAATGTAAAAACATCCTGTCACGAATTGCGCATGTGCTGTCACAGCAGGCGGAGCCGGTTTTTATTCGCAGCCTCCTCAGAACTACTGTGGCAATTAATTTTCAACGGCGTGCCGGGCCGTATTTAAAGTTGCCACCCTTCTAGCGTGGCAATAAACCACTCCGTGCAATCAACCTGATTACTCGAGCACTGGCACCACCAGGACGATATATTCTTATCATACGTACGCTATCATTATTGTACGTGCATTGCACTCATCTCAGTAATCATTCGTATGTAGGGATCATTAACGTAACATCATCGCCGTACATCGGTCACCATTCCTGTATTACGATCTATTTTCAAACAATGTACGTAATCTCTTCCTGAATAAATGGGCAATACCCAATCAAAAAAAGTCCTTCGTACTGTCTGAAATCAATTCTAATACGACTAAAATGTATCTGTCAGTTTCCTTTCAAAACAGCCAAAATATCAGGACATTTTATATTTTCATTCTAATTGCCAAACTTGCATCCTAATGGACTGGTTAGTTCGCATCAGCGCGCCCGTACTACCAACGCGCGAACGCCGCACCGGCGCCGCGCCGGGGTGCATCCATCCGGGCGGCGTACCACAGGCTGGGCCCCGGACGCCGAGGCGTGCTCCAGGTCCGCCTCGAGCCGCGCCACCAGCTGCGCGCGCTCCTCCGCCTCGGCGCGCGCGCCGTCCAGCTGCCGCGTCCGCTCCTTGCTGGCCGACTCGGCCTCGGCTAGCCGCCGCTTCAGTGAGGTGACTTCGTCGGCGAGCTTCTTGTTCCGCTCCTGGGTTAAAGGAGGGGTTGGGTTGGGGGCATTGGCCGGGGCCCCGGGGGGCCCGGCGGGGGGGAGGGGTGAGTGGTTGCTGCAGTGGCATCCCCTCTTTCGCGGAATGCAGGCAGGAGGGAGGAAGGTCAGGAAGGGAGAGGGGGGAAAGGAAAAGGGGGGGGGGGGGGGGGGGGGGGGGGCGACGGAGGCAAAGGATGCCTACTCGCAGCGACCTCGGCCAACACCTCCGCCCACACCGCATGCTTAAACACACACGCAGCAGCCGCCGCCCCGACCACTATGTGCCACATCTGCACCGGCCAGCTGCCTGTCGACACCTGGGGCAGTAGTGTCTTGAACACCCTCTCTACCGCGGCCAGACCCCGGATGCAACGTGCCTAACTGGCTGGCGCTTGCCCGGGGGGTTAGTAGGTACTGAAAACACTGCGGAACTGTTCCGATGCGCCCCCGACCTGAGGCTTGCACTCTGGGCCTTCGTAAGTGCGCCGTAATTGGCGGCAGCGTGACCACAGCATACAGGGGACCACAAATGAACCCCTGTCCCAATTTGTTTCTGCTGGCCAGCATTCCGATCAGTGCGGCAGTCTGCAGGAGAGGAAGGATGCCGGGCGAAGAAGGGGAGGGAAGCAGCAGAGGAGGGAAGTGGCCCCCATGTGGAGGACAGGGGGGCACAGGCATGGCTGCCCCCATCGTCGTCCAAGGGGCGGTATACCTGCAGCCACATCTGCACGGTCGACTTGTCGGCGGCCGTGCTGCCGCCCTCCTCGCTGTCCGTCCAGCCCTCCGCCTCCATGGAGCTGTCCACGAGTGATGCCAGCGAGGAGACCTGTCGAGCCGCGGCCCGCGCACCGTCGCACAGAGTGAGGCGAGCGCATAGAAC
The DNA here is from genome assembly GCA_006384855.1 of Tetraselmis striata. NCBI lineage: Eukaryota > Viridiplantae > Chlorophyta > Chlorodendrophyceae > Chlorodendrales > Chlorodendraceae > Tetraselmis > Tetraselmis striata. The sequence continues at coordinate 27,223 of VCJN01003055.1, forward strand.
AGCGAACACGTCTTGAAGTACCAGGGTACGTGGGGCATCAGGATGGCCAGGCCGCTGGCCATGCTGGCGGAGCGTGGGGAGGGATGCGTCGCAGGTCCCGGGGGTGGGGAGGGGCTTTCCTGGAAATACTGCTTGTAGATTGAAGCACCGAGAACCTACAACACTACGAAAAAATAGGAACACAGCACTTTGGGGGCATCTACTTCTCTGACCTTTCCAGCAGCGGCCCACACGAGCCCATCACGGTTCACGTCATCCCTCTCTGATCGCCACTAACGGCATGGGGGCATGCCCACCCCTCGCTCGAGCGATGCGTCAGATGCTATGTACCCGAGTACATGGTGCCCCCTGATGGTGTAACGACGCCTCAAGCCTGTGTGCCGTAAGGAGGGGGGGGGGGGGGGGCTCCATGCCACGCACCTGCTTCCTCAGCGCCTCCACCTGCGCCGGGTCCGCCCGCGTGCTCAGCTCCTGCGCCAGCGCGTCGGCGCGAGCCTCCGCGGCCTCCTGCGCCCCTCTCGCTGCCTCCACCCGCTTGGCGGCCTCCGCCTGCATGCACAGCCAGCGCCGCGTCATCATGCAGCCCCAACAGCGGAGCTTCTTTTAACCCTCCTCCCCCCGGCATGCGCGCCACACCAACCAACGACGCACCGATCCAGTGTAACGACAACTACAACCTAAACTGTCAACTTTATCACATATACGAGGACATGTGCGCGACCCGTAGATGGTACCTGCATGAATATACTGCACGAATTCATCGGGCTCGAGGGTCTGATACAGTTCAAAATCTCAATGCGGCATCAAGTCAAAATATCAGTGTGTCAGTGGTTGTGGTGAATTCCGGTGCTCTTCAAGATCTAAATGAACATCAACATCAACATCAAGATAGAGAGAGAGAGAGAGAGAGAGAGAGAGGAGAAAGAGAGATATGGGGGGGGGGGGAGAGAAAGGGGGGAGGGGGGGAGAGGGAGAGAGGGAGAGAGGGAGAGGGAGAGAGAGTGTTGGGGAGCTGGGGGGGGGGGGGGGGGGGGGCAGTATTGCATCGCGATCCCACATCGACAATACCAGAACTCTCATCTCATCTCATCACAAAAGGGAACTGACAGAGAACGCAGCGCAGATCAGCTGCTTGTCTGATTCGATTCATGCTTGCTTTACTATTGATGCTGGTGATTTTCACCGCTGCTGGATTTGTCTCCTATGTGTGGTGCACAGAAGGCTGGGCATGAGCAGGCCAGAGGGGTACTGTGTCTCCGCGCGGGTAGCAGGGGATTTGGGGCGTCAAGACATCACGTGCCTCTGTCAGCAATAGACAGCTATTGGCGCAGCCGCCCATCTCGGACACGACACCACAAAGTCCTCCCCGCACGCGTCCAGCGCAGCCTGATGGGAACGCACCATCCAAACGCATGGCAGAATGTGCAGATGGGGTTGGTGGTGTGGGGGGTTCCCTCGCGCACCTGCGCCTGGCCGAGCTCCCGGGTGGTGCTGGCCAGGTGCCCCTTCAGCTGCTCCAGCTGGTGCTCCTTAGCAGCCATCGCCACCTGTGCAACGCCGCCCACCGCCGCCACATTCATATGCACTGGCAACAGACATATCTCACCCATGACATCCTCGCCATTTCCCACTGCATCGGACGAATTCAGAGTACGTTGTACAGTTGAAGCGTTCAATAACATTCAAAACATTTCATGATTTGGTTTCCGACTGTCAGTGCTTTAAAGGACAGTTACGGGAATGATTTTTGGCAACATGGTTGAAAATGTCATAGCAAAGAAAAACTGAACCATTTTCACTGGAGGAAAACCACAAATCAGCGGTTGAAAAAATGGTGCTTTCAGTTATTCTATGTATTTCTTGCCAACCGGGCTGCTATGGAAGAGGCATCACAGTTGCCCATTGAATGTCTTGTCAGAAAAGGGTGCTGTTAGGAGACAAAAGTGGTGGGGAAGGGGGGGGGGGGGGGGTTCCTTCCTGCGGCTGGAGGCTGCACCACACCCACGCGCGAGTCGCTCACCTGCAGGCTCTGCAGCGCGGCGTCCCGGTGCGCCGCCTCCTGCGCGGACTCCGCCTCTCCCGCCCCATCCGCCACGCCAGCCAGGCGCTGCGTGAGCTGCTCCCGGGCGCGCAGCAGCTCCGCCACCTGCTGCTGCGCCCGCTCCACCTGCACCCGCAACAACAACAGCGGGGCAGCAGGCAAGAGATCAATGGTCACATTTACACAATTTCAGGTCTCTAATTGCTGCTATCAGTCAACAGTTACAGTCTCTTATCAATGCTGCAACTATTGGCCTAATTATCACACATGTGTTGCCCCCAGTATAAGCTCCCGCAGAAATGTGAGCATCCGTAATCATCTATGGACTTTTCTCTGAGAAAGGTTAGGCTGGCGGTTGGCTGCTTTCACACACAAGAAGGCCCCTCACGCCCCAGTTCACCGAGCAGCCACGAGTTTGAGCACGCTGGGAAGGGTCGGAAAGAGGACCTGCGTGCGCCTCTCGGATGACATCACCTCTTACGCATGCAACAGGGTAATAGGGACCACGCAGGCATCGGCCAGCTTCCCAGTATGGCTGCCGGTGTAGCTTTCACAGGTGCTGCTGCTGCCGGCATACCTAACCCGTTCCGTGGTCCCCCGCCAGGATTCTTGTGCCATGGCGAGCTTTCTCCCAAGTATGAGGCAATCTGCCCTATAATTGGGTCATGCACCCAGGTGCCGCATGGTGTCCCTCCCTGACTCACCACTGCCGGGGTTGCTGGCATGGCAGGGCCGCAAGCCAGCTAAAGCCACCGAGCCAAGAAAGGGCCCCGGCCAAGATGCTGTGGGGTGGCGGCCCCAGGGGGGGGGGGGGGGGGCAGCAGTAGTGGGGGTGGGCCCACCTCTGCGGTCGCCATCTCATTTTGCGCCGCTTGCGCCGCGCGCTCCTCCTCACTGCGCGCCGTGAGCTCAAACAGCGCGCTCTGCGTGCGCTCGTGCTCCGCCATCATTGCCTTGAGCCGCTGCTGCGTGGTTGCCAGCTCCGCTGTCTGCGCCACATCGCGCGCCTGCAGCCAAGGAAGGAGGGATGGCGGAAAGGGGGGAGAAAAGAGAGACGGGGGAAGGGGGGGGGGGGGGGGGGGGTGGCTGATGCCATCAATGACGCAGCGGCTAAAAGCGCAAGGCAGTGGTGCATGGGAAGTTTCATGGAGAGAGCAATGCTCGATGCTGGGCAGTATGGTTTGCAGAGGACCCTCATAGGGGCGCCGGGGTGGTGAATCGGGCCACTGCTGGGAGGAAGGTGGGGGAATCGGGGGCTGGGGGCACCTGCAGCTCCTGCACGTTGATGGCTGCCTGCTCCGCCACCACGCGCTCCAGCTCTTCCGACTTGGACTGCGCGCCACCACGGCGAATCAGTCATGCTTGCCCCGTGCTAGCTACTATTGCTGAATGGGGGTGTGGGGGGCGGCCGGGCGGAAAGATGTTGTGGGGGCGGGAGAGCGGCCAGTACCTTGAGCGCCTCGTTCGCCTCGCCCAGCGACTTCTCCAGCCCCCGCGCTTTCTCCCGCAGCTCCTTCACCTCGCTGGACCCCTTTGCTGCCTGGTCAGCCTCCGCGCTGAGCCGCTCCACCGTCCGCTTGAGCTGCTCTATCTGCAGCGGCAAGGAGCGCCGGCCCGCGCGCATGCTGTCAGCTCCCCCCCCCCCCCCCCCCCCCCGAGCCTGCCACCCTTGCCAGCAGTGGCTGGCTGCTGGGGAATGGGTAGGCCACCACCTTGGCCTCGTTGCCAGCGGCCTCCGCAAGCTCATGAACCGGATCAGGCGCCTCCGCAAGCAGGTCCAGCAGGGTGAGCAGCAGCCCTTCCGCGGAGGTAAGCCGCACGCGCAGCGCCTGTGCGGTGGGCGGCTGGCCGCGGTCGGACCGCTGCGCCTGCGGTTCGGTGGCCCAGGGTGGGTGGGGATGCTTGTCAGCCGTAGGTGGGGGGCTGGCAACACCGCCCACCCCATCCTGCCGTGGTGATCCTGGCAGAGGGCTGAGCGCACCTGCTCAATCTCCAGGCGCTTCTCATTCCACATAGCCCGCTTGCCCTGCATGAGGCACCGCCACCCGAGCTCAGTGCCACGCCTGCTGCCAAACACAGCGGGCCTGGCCTACCGCGACAGGGGGAAGATGGGGGTTGGGCGGCACCTCGATGTTGGCCTCGCGCCAGTACTCTATTGCTTTCTTCTCAAAGCCTGAAAGAAGGGGGCCGCAGGGGGGGGAGGGCAGGGGGGCTCAGAGTGCTGCCGCTGCAGTGGCATGGCAGCAACAAACCTGGGTAGCCACGATCATCTCCGAGGAGGGGTCAATTGCACAGTTGATGGGGTGCCACTTTATGAGGTCCCTAGAGACCCAGAGGCGGTGGTTCTCGCGTATTTTGTGAAGCCCCCCCCCCCCCCCCCCCCCCCACGGCCTCTCGAGCACACAGCCTGAGTGTGACAGAGGCACGCCCACTCACCAGCGAGGGATAGCCGCGGCGCGTCCTGCTGTTGCTCTCCTCCCTGGTCTGGATACTCGTCCAGCGCGCTGGCGGCGTTAGCCACCGCCACCGATGCCACATTCTCCAGGTGCTTCTCGAACTGCGGCGCAGTGCAGTGGCCGCGGACGATCAGAGGCAGACATGTGCGCCCCGCACACGTTGCAAACCTGCAGCACAGAGGCCTCTGGCCCGCCTACCTGCTTGAAAAAGTCCCCCATAGTGCCGGTGGCGGGGTCTGCCGAGAGAAAGGGTGGCAAGTGGAGTCCAACTTCTCGCCGCCCTACTCGGCGCCCTACTCGGCGGTCAAGTCAACCCCGCGAAGAACTCTTCCGCACCGCCACCCCAGCACGCTGCAGGCGGCAGGTCTTGCCCAAAGACGAAGGAGCTAACTCGTACGACAAGTGCGTAAGAAAAGCGCCCTGACAGCCTTGTCTTCGCCCCCCGCAGGTGCAGTGGTGATAGCAGCAGGTGATGAGTGCCGCGCCAGCGCAAGGATGTCGGTTGAGCACCGTAAGAGTTGGGACAGGCATCTATAACAGCAGCAGCGCAGCGCAGGTTGCTGAGATCGCGAGGCTTCGTTGAACAGTTTTTTTTTTTGATCGGTAGTTATTCCGTCCATTATCGCAATCCATCGGCCGCGCGCGGAACGAGTGGGCCGCCGATGAACAAACGGGGGGCGGCAGTGATATTTTTCCCCGCCCCCTGGAAAGGACCGTTGCTGGGCAGTGATACTGTCTCGGGGGCGGGAAAAACAACTACTGCCCGTAATCGGCCATGGGGTGTGAAAGCGACTACACGTACCTGTACCTGTAATCGTCCTGCTTTTATGCGTTATGCAATATCTATATTCGGGTATACTGGTTTTAGGGTTTTTCAGGGATATATATCACCGCATGATAGCTGTCTCGTATATTGAATACGCGATCAGGCTAAGTACAATAGGTGTTATACGTAGTCGCTACGTGAAGCCCGCTGCGCATTCCCGGAATGTATAATATAATTGCATGCGAGGTACTCGTAGTCTGTGTCCATTTCATGCATCACAAACTGCAGGTGAGGCACAGCATGCATCACTCAATGGGGATGCTAGGGTATGGCGCCAAGTAAAGCACCAACGCGTATGTACATGTACTCTATGTATCCCCGTCATCACAGGCGCGCGCCTTGTCGCAGTTTCATCATGATCGATGATGCTGTGGCGGCTTGACCAGGATTTACAACATGCCTTGGCAAGCCCGGCAGCAAGTGCAAGCAGGGTTTTTAATTCTAGGATTGTAAGTAACCTTACTGTGCGCACCGTCCGGCATTGGAAATAAAGTCTCCTAATATGGAGTGAATCGAAACAACATCAAGGGGGGTGGCGCGCAGACTTCCCATACGCCCTGGCTGGCAGCGGTAAGGAGTTACTGCTATGATATGTGAAATAGCCGCAACTGGCACTATAGCACAGCGCATGGATTGAATATTTAGCAGCAGAGACATTAAGTGACAATTAGCGCTTGTGCAGTAAATCTTAAGCTTCTGCCCTAATTTTTACATCCTGCATGCTGGCGGCCTCGTACAATGCCAGCATCAGCGTCAAGCAACATACCACAGCACTTCTGGCACTCAGCGGATACATTATGTGCAGTGCAGCCACCAATAGGTATACGTACAACCTCGTCGAGGAGTTGGCAGAGTTCTTTCTCCCAGCAGATGCAGTGTAACAATGGGTATAGATTTGAACGGCGCTGACACGGCAATGAGAACACCGCAAGAAAGTACCGCCCTGCCTGCACTTACTCGTGCAGACAAAACTCTAGAGCGTATGTCCCTAACAGCTGTATGCGACCCAAACTTGAGGCTCTTTGCAGAGCATCAAACCACAGTCAACCCGGACTGCTCATTTGATTTTTAAACATGTTACAAAGTCGCCAGCAGATTAGGTCTACCGCCCCTTTGCCACGCGGCATTGCTTGGCAGCGGTGCTTGCGCGCGCCAGCTGCTCTCTGATCTTCTCCAGTTTGCTGGGTCCCACATCCCCCATCAGCACGGCAGCCTCGATGCAGCTATCCACCGCATAGCTTGCGTCCTGCACAGGGCAGGGGACCCCCAAGCAGGGAGACATGGTTTTCAAACTGGCTTGCAAATGCCGATGTACGTAGGCTGTTCCATCGAAATAGAGTCATAGCTTGTCTATTACCTGAATCGTCTCCCCGGCGCTCTCAACTTTCATGCGCTGACGGACCAACACTGGGCTCGATTTCTGCACATGGTCCTCCACCATTGAGAGCCCCAAGAGCGGCTCCCTGACCATGCACCGCAGACCCACCTCCAAGTTGGCGTGGAACGCATGTACTGGCGACAGTAGGGAAATAGGGGTGGGAATATGTTAGATTACAGACCCCTCCGCCCCCGGTCCCTAGGATCGCCAATGCTCCTTGAACCCCACGAGGAGGGCATCATTCACAATTATCGGAACGTGACAGAAGCGAGAACAAAGGACACGTCCATCTTGAGGCATACTGCTAGCCAGCCACACCACCGCCACCCTCACCTTCCTTTTCCATCACGCCAGGTTGCTCCGTCGACCTGCTGCCGCTGCCACCTGCCAGGCCCGATACGGCGCTGGCATATTGAAACATCCGCACCCCAGGTGGGGGAGCGGGGGGCTCTGGCAGGACGCTACTGCGGTGGCGTATCTGGAAGTGTCGACACGCCCGCAGCAGATGAACCGCCACAGGCCAGGATTATCGGGTGCAGTAGGGTCAAACACTAGCAACCCCTTAAGTGATCCCTGGCGACTGGCGACGACCCCGACGAAGTGGGGACGCAGCGGTATGCACGGTACACTTTAACTACTCGTACGATTAGTCCGTGTGCGCTTCTGCTCTGGTCGGAAAAGCTCGCCCATTTTGCCGGTGTTGATCCCGACGACAGAACACGCCCGGCAACTTGTCGCTGTGGATTGGGTATATTTTCAGTATGACTCGTCAGTGTTCGAATAGCGCGAGCCCAGCAGGGTGGTCGCTGCTGGTTCAGAGTACGGTGCAAAATGATGAGTCGGTGTGCAGGCCAAGTGAAGCAGGGGTATCGGTACAGGGTACCCTGTAGCGGTTCGGTAGGCCGTGCAGCGGCAGGCACAGGCAAGGTGGCGGCAGGCAGGCGGTACCATTATTGTACCCCTACCGCCCGCGTACCGCTAGGTTATACAAGCCCTAGTACCAGTACTCGTAGTTCAATAAGCGGAATGTGGCTGCATGTGACTACTGTATGTAGCCGGCTCAGCGGTGGATAAATACTGAGCACCACATAGCTATTCCGGTCAGCCCCCTTCTCCCATCTAACCTTGGTAGCTGCGGGCGGGACGCTTCGGCTGCCTATGCTTGCCTGCTGAGCTCTGAATGGGATAGGCCTGACTTAGGTAGGGACAGCAGGGGCCGGGGCGCCGCTGTCCTAGCTTCAGCCCGCTGGAAGGAGGAGGGGCTTGGGCACACTGGAGGAAGGCCGATAGCTTGAGCTGTAATTACACCTAGTGTTCCCTACCAGCCATGGTCAGAGGTAGCAGGTCATAAGAACAACTCAGTCTACTAGGCCAGTGGATGCAGCAGACTAGCAGGTGTAATCAATTTCAATTTCAATTGTTGCCAGGTGCAACACGATTGGCGGCGGGCGAGAGGGCAGTTGGAATGCTGATTCCATTGAGGCCGCCACAGTCTAGCAGGTACGCAGCGCTGCTGGAATGGAGGGCGTAGAGCGGGGGGGGCCGTTTGATAGTGCGCGCTACCTGCTGGCAGGTGGCATAAATAAAGTAGGCGTGCTGCGGGCGCGGGGCATCGAGCTGTGTCAGAGCGGCGAGGCAAAGGTAGGTGCGAGATATGTATGCGGTAGACATGCGCATTGCTGCTGGAGAGAGGGGCTGTCAGAGCGGAGAAGGGAGGAGGGGTAATAGAGCGAAGCAGCAGCGCTGGCGGGCATGGCGCTTCTGTCCACTGCATGTACAAGCTGCATGGACGGCCGACGCGGGCGGGGCAGCGGAGAACAGCGGAAGGGGGTAAGGAGCCGGGAAGGTGGGGGGGGGGGGGGGGTAGCGCAGCGGCAGTCTAGATATGACAGCCCTATTAGATAGACAAGCACGCATGTGCGGCTAGTGCGCTGACTGGATGTAAAAAAATGCACTTTCATACTCCGTCCATCGACAACTCCCTGGCGGTTGCAGCCTCGGGCATCACCACGTGAATGCGTGCAGCTGAAGGGGTGAGGGTTGATGTGGGCAGCATAGTGTGGCCGTCAATATATCGACGTCATATTTAGCACTGCTCAGCTCTAGCATCTCTATCAACGGTGGCAGCAAGAATTACATGGGGGCAACCACATCACTGATAATATCACTGAATTTGCGCACGCAGTGGCGACAATGCCAACATATAGATAACTAGATGAGGGCAGGGGGCGGGGCAGGGCTCGCTCTCGCTCGCTCAAGGGGGGGAGGGGGGTAGAGGGGGGGGGGAGGGGGGGGGGGGGGGGGGGGGCGGACTCTATACACAACCCCATAAAATTGTACAGATGCCCTACAATGCTGTCAGAACATGTTCTGACACGGCTGCCGCGGTAACCCGTACGGTGATAAATATTAGTTACATGAGCTAGCAGCAGAAGGCGATATCGGAAATCACCAAAATAAAAGGCAATCAGAAAGGTCCTCTACATCGACTGCGGGGTGGAAGCAGGAACATGAGAAGACGCAGAGTGGGCACGAGCACACGCATCAGACTTGGCCATCTGCACACCGGCAGAGAGAATGCCGCCCAGGGTACCATGCACGCAAGCCGAGACCCGCTGCAACAGCCCCCGCCGTGTGCGCGACATGTGACGGCGGAACTCAGCAGGTTGGCCGGCGACAAAGTTTCGAAGTGCCTGAACGGATTGACCACGAAGAAAGCAAGAGGTCGGGGCGGAAGGACCGCCCGGGAAGTTGCGCACAGCCAACAGCACCGCGAAGATGTAGACCACAGTCAAAGCGGACTTCCCGAGTCGGCCGCGGTCCTCAACCACAAAAGGGTAGTACCGGTGAACACCCTGCACTGGGGCGGAAGACGCCCGGTCCGCTGCCAACTTAGCATGCTCCGCCTCGGTCGCCGCGATTCCCGGGATGCACCAGCGGGGGTCGTTGCTCCAAGTGGGGGTCGTGGAGGACACGCACGCGAAGTCGATCATGTAATCGCACGCTGCCCCTCCCCACCCCGCCAGCGTCAGGTCCGACGGCCGCGAGCGGTCCGCTGGGCGCAGCCCACTCGTCTCAAGGGTCAAGTCGCCGGCTCCCGAGCGGTCCCGGTCAAGCACCGCCCCCGCATCAATTGCCACAGATGCCCACAGATTCTTCAAAGCGGTATGCATGCGGTGCTTGTAGTTCGCTACGGGGCATATGGGTAGATGATCCACGATGAAATCCGTAGCGCTCCGGTTCGAGCCATCCGTAGAGCGAAGCCATAAGGGATCAATACCACACGTTGGGCCAGGGCAAGTGACAAGCGCGGAACCTCCGCGCGGGCAAAGGCCCAGTACCCGCGCAGCGGCGGCCGCATAAGCAGCATGGGGAATCTTGCGGGCGGACTCGTGATCCGACTGGAAAAGCGATAGGGAGCCCGGCCCGCACGCGCTGTACAGGCGCAGGGTATCAAGTCGCGAGGCCGCTGCACCAGTACGTTGGAAGCTGAGATCGAGGGCCACGAAGTCACGCAAGCGAATCGCACGGCTGAGGTGGCGTTGGACAACCATGGTCGTGGGTTGATCATCGGAGGTCGCACCCGAACCCGTACCCGAGGGCGGAGCAGTAGAACCTGGCAGCGATTCTGGGAGGGAAACAGTGGCTGCTGACGGAGGGTGTGCCACTAATTCGCCCGGCGACGGTATCTTCAGAGCTACAAAAGCGCATGTAGTAACGGTATTGGCAGTACTCGTACCACCGATAGGAAGCAATTGCTGGGCAGCAGAGGCGGCCTCACCAGTACCAACTCCAAGAGGAGTGGCCGTAAAAGGAGATGTGGTGACGCGCAATCCTCCGCTAGTGCTCGTACCCGTACGGGTCGTAGTACCAGCTGCTGGATCCGATGCAGCGGTGGTCGTAGCATTACTGACCGTAAGTAACTCGAAGATCTCGTGGGCGTGCCCATACGCCGCGCGTGCGCGCCGCACATCTTCTTGCGGTAACGTGGTTAGGGCCCGTACAGTCTCGTACACGCGGCGCGTCTCACGCGCCCATGGCAAAGCACTCGTAGCCACGGACGACACCTCGGCGCGGACCGCCTCGTATAAGGGGCCAAGGGCAGGCCCGTACTCCCGTACTAGCTTTGGCAGGACAACCGATTGCGCGGAATAAAACGCCGCAGGGGCCTCGGACTGCAGCAATGCCAGATTCAGACCGCCAAAATCCGCGGGCATACTCATCTGAACGATTGCAGCCTCCATGCGCGGTGTAGACTGGTCGCAAGCGTCCAGGCCAAGCAGCGAAAACGCAGCCGAAATGTTGGCGGCGTCCACGGCCTCCAAGAAAGGGTCCAGCTCCGACGGCGGCATCATGCGGCTGAGGAAGCCAGTCTGCCGCACCGCGCATACGACCAGCAACCGCATGGCCCCATGGTGGCAGCCGTATCCCGACGTGCCAAAGGAGGCGATGCGCTCCAACAGTGTGGCGTGGGCCTCCCGGCGCCGCCCCAACGCGCCGGTCATCCACTCGGGGTAATGGCTAATAGGAGCACCCAGGTACACGGCGCCATCCTGGACAGGATCATCGGCCGGGGTCCGAAATCCTCCCGGGGCCAACTTCTCCCGTACTGTCCGCAACTCGGACTCGCTGTCGCCGGGGTGACGAACGTACCGCGTCTTACTGTCCTGTACCATCAGTCCGACTTTGGAAAGCTCCGTGCAGTACTCGTCGAAAACGCGCGGAACGTGGGCCGCGGCAGTGGCCGCGCCGCAATCATCCGCAAAACTCTGGCAAAAAGTATCAGCGGCGGTACGAGCCACAACCGCTTGGACTGGGCCCGCGATAGCGAGGCAGAAGTATAGCGGGGCCAGGACATCACCCTGGCGTACACCCGTACGAGACTGTAGGGTGGCGCGCAAAGTACCGGGATCATCCGTCGCGTAGTAGTACAGGTCGCTAGGGCGATCGTACAACATCTGGAAAAAAGGGATCAGGCCATGTAGCCGCGGGTGCTGAAGCAAGCCGTAAAGTATCGCACCCCGGGATACCTCATTGAAGGCATTCCGAATATCCAGGAGTAGTAGTCCTTTCCCACCAGTACCACGCCCGCCGAAAAGTTGCAGCGCCACCCGCATGCTCATATACGCCGTCTCACAGCCAGCTCCCGACTGAAAGCTGCGTTGCACCGGGCCCATGACCTCCCGCGCATCCGCACCCACTTGCCCCAGAGCGTGGGCGGAGGCCAGGCGCACCAGCACGGAGCCGACGCCGAGCGGGCGTACTCGCAGCGGCTCGCCGCGCTTTTCCCGCTCCTCGCGCGCGGCGGGGTCGTCCTTGTGGAGCGCAAAGACGGAGCCACTCGCCAAGAAAGCCGCAGTGCGCGAGTGGCACCGCCCCGCCAGGCAGCGGTTCACCCACAGGCGCCATGAAGGTACGTCTAGGTCCCTGATGTGCTCCCAACGCCACCAGTCCACATGCCCTGCGGACTATAAATATCGTTCGCTTATTATAACCGTGTTTTATACGTCCGATTGTAATAACACTTGTATGTACAAACACGGTGTATAGTCGCTACATTCAGCGTTCGGCAGTTCGGTGGCAGTTCGGACTGAACTCAGTTCGGTTCGGGCAGTTCGGACAGTTCAGTTGTTCGGTTCAGTCCGAACTGCGGTTCAGTTCAGTCCGAACTGTATTCGGCCGAACTCCCCGAATTCAGTTCGGTCCGAACTGAGCTCGGCCAAACTGAGTTCGGCACAACCCTGGTAGCTACCGATGCCACCCTACCGCCGAAATGCTAAACTACCGGTCTACTGCTCTACGGCCGAATTGCACTTTTTGCGACGTGGCGCGCTGTGCGTGTAGAAATTACGGCGGTGTAGCGGTCTACCGGTAGAGCATGTCTCGCGCCATACAGGCCTAAAGCACCGAGTGCCAGAGCACATGTGCCAAATCAAAAGTGTTTTTGCGCCCGAGCTAAAGCACCAGCAGTAATGGTGTCGGCACCCGCATACCCTAAGGGCAGGGGGAAAAGGAAACCCCAGGAACCCAGCTCTAAACATAATGATTCGCGGTACTAGTGTCAAGTACAAAAAGGCGAGTGTAACAAATCCACCTAAATTGCTATTCCACCATTAAAATAAGGTGCTAAAGGTAGTAATACTTAAAGTGGTACTGGTTTGGATTACAAAAGTGGTGCTGATATAGTGGTCGCTGGTCGCGCTGATGAGGCGCCACGCGCACTTGCTTCGCCCGCCCGTTCAAACCGTACAGGTATAGTACAGGGTATTCGTCACTCACCCTGCGACTCCGCAGAGGCAACTGTAGCAGCAGCGCAGTACCGCCACCAAACAGTGACACCAAACAGCAGGTGGGCAACGAAGGCAAGCGGCGGGCGTGACGATGTCGGGAAGCTGGGCTGAAGACGCGGAGGCGGCCGCCTCGGGGGCGCCCCCTGCGCCCCCCTCTCGCAAGAGCTACGTGCCGCCGCACCTGCGCAACGGCGGCGGAGCGCCTCCCCCTCCCCCGCCCGGTGGAGCACCTCCCCCTTTCCAGGGCGGAGCCCCCCCCGGAGGCGGCTACGGAGGTCCGCCCCCGCCGCGCGGTGGCCCGCCCGGCGGCGGCTGGGGCGGCCCGCCCGGCGGCGGCGGCGGCGGTGGCGGCTTCCGCGGTCCGCCGGGCGGCGGCTATGGCGGCCAGCCCCGCGGGGGCGGCTGGGGCGGCCCGCAAGGCGGCGGCGGAGGCGGCGGCTACCGCGGTGGCGGCGGCGGCGGGGGCGGGCGGGGCGGTGGCTGGGGCGGCCCGCGCGAGGACGATCCCTTCGCGGAGGCGGCCAACATCGACAAGGAGGCCAACGATATGTTCGCGGGCGAGAACACCGGCATTAACTTCGACGCGTACGAGGACATCCCGGTGGAGACGAGCGGCGAGAACGTGCCGGAGCCTATCAGCGACTTCAACGACGTGACAATGCCGCCCGCGCTCCTGGCCAACGTCAAGCGCTGCAAGTACTCCAAGCCCACGCCGGTGCAGCGCTACTCCATCCCCATCGGGATCGGCGGCCGCGACCTCATGGCCTGCGCGCAGACGGGCAGCGGCAAGACCGCCGCCTTCTGCTTCCCCATCATCATCGGCATCCTCAACAGCGGCGCGCAGCCCACGGGCCGCAGCCGCAAGGGCTTTCCGCTGGCGCTGGTTCTGTCGCCCACGCGCGAGCTGTCCAGCCAGATCTTTGAGGAGAGCCGCAAGTTCTGTTATCAGACCGGCCTTCGCCCTGTCGTTGTCTACGGCGGCGCGCCCGTCGTCGGCCAGGTGAGCCGCCGCCCCCAGATCACCCGCCGCTTTTTTATTTTATTTTTACAAGATAAAAGTATCTTCCCCAGTTCCAGCCCTCCCTGCTATGGTCGTACTCCCCCAAGCTCTGGTGCGCGCCTCTCCCGCACGGGGCATGCTGACGTGCCGCCTTTTTTGCCTGCAGCTGCGCGAGATGGAGCAGGGCTGCGACATCATGGTGGCCACACCCGGCCGACTGAGCGACCTGATTGAGCGCGCCCGCGTCTCGCTGTCCCGCGTCATGTACCTCGCCCTGGACGAGGCGGACCGCATGCTGGACATGGGCTTCGAGCCCCAGATCCGCCGCATCGTGGAGGGCGAGGACATGCCACAGACGGGGCAGCGGCAGACACTGCTGTTCAGCGCCACCTTTCCCAAGGAGATCCAGCGCATGGCCTCTGACTTCCTCCACAACTACATCTTCCTCACCGTCGGCCGCGTCGGCTCCTCCACTGACCTCATCGTCCAGCACGTCGAGTTTGTGCCTCTGCAGGACAAGCGCAACATGCTGCTGGACCTCATCCACACCGTTGATGTACGCAGTGCTCGTCATAGCACTCCCCCCCCCCCTCCACCCCCCCTTCATTTCCTCCTTTCCGATCTCGTCTCTGGTAGATTCCGCGTCGAACGTCAATTATGTCTGCCTCTCGGCATTTGAAGTAGACGCCGGTGACGTCCCTTCAGGGGAAGGGGCCATGGCGTGTGTGCAGAGGGTGAAGAGAGGGAGAGGAGGGGGGGGGGGGGGGGGGGCTGTAGATGTGAGGCCAGATTAGGAAAACGCGCTGAGAGACGCGAGAGGGGAGGCATGGTGCTGGGACATTTACGCGCCTCTATCCGGCAATGGGCTTTCATTAGGGTGCATATGCGAGTCATGGGTGCCTAGGAGTTAGACCATCCAGGAATTGCCTGTCTCTAAGAGTGCACTCTTAGGCGCACAACCATCGGCAGTGTTGCGGCATCTGTGATTGTCTTGAGCGCGACCCGCCAAAGTGCCTGGTACACGCTTTCTTGCTGCGCTGCGGGGGGCCCTGCCCATGCAGTTTAGGGTTTTAGACCCTAAAACCCCATGGTCTCACTGTATGCCGCTGTATGCCACCGGGCTATCTCTGCCTCCCGCCTCCTGGACCCCAGGGCTTGACGCTCGTTTTTGTGGAGACGAAGAAGGGCGCGGACGCGCTGGAGGACTACCTGGCCCGGAACGGCTTCCCTGCCACCACCATCCACGGCGACCGCACCCAGCAGGAGCGCGAGATGGTGCGCCCGTCGCCACTCTCGCTGTGCCTTCTGGGAGTTGCCTGCCGCCCATGATGACTCCCCTGGCTTGCTTGAGGGCGTTTGCTCCCGGGGGATTGTCAGAGAAACTGACCAATCCGCCGCGCCGCGCCGCCCCACCCAGGCCCTGCGCAGCTTCCGCAGCGGCCGGACCCCCATCCTGGTGGCGACCGACGTGGCGGCCCGAGGGCTGGACATCCCCCACGTGACGCACGTCATCAACTTTGACCTGCCGCAAGACATCGACGACTACGTGCACCGCATTGGCCGCACGGGCCGCGCCGGCAAGAAGGGCCTCGCCACCGCGTTCTTCAGCGACAAGGACTCGTCGCTGGCCAAGCCGCTGTCCGACATGCTAGCGGAGACCAAGCAGGAGGTGCCCGGCTGGCTGCAGAACATGGCCGCCCGCAGCAGCTCCTTTGGCTCCAGCCGCAACCGCCGCGGCGGCGGCAACCGCTTCGGCGGCCGCGACTTCCGCAAGGACGGCGGCGGCGGCGGATGTGAGACCCCCCCCCCTTCCCCCCCTCTTTTCTGTGCAACCCACTTGTCCCCCTCTCCACACTGCAACCACGCAATGTCCTAATGTTCACGACCCCGCTCGCGAAGAAATCAATGCGGAAATGTATGAGAACCCACCGCGCATACAGCACAGTGCAAAACAACTTAATGTTTGTGCAGCCCACTAGCGCAATTTAGTGTCACGGTGTGCGATGCAACCTTTGTCCCTGTCCTTTTATTCAGCCTTCTGACCCCCGACGTGCTTTATTGATTGCCAGATGGTGGCGGCGGCTACGGTGGCGGCGGTGGCGGCTATGGCGGTGGCGGCTACGGTGGCGGCGGCGGCTACGGTGGCGGTGGCGGCGGCTATGGCGGCGGCGGCGGTGGCTGTAAGTGCCTGACCCCCCCCCCCCCCCCCCCCCCCCCTCTTTCCTTTCAGCGTGCCGCGGATACGCACTTGTCGCCCATTATTGCACCTCCCTTCCCGATCTCTGCCCCATCCGCTGCGTAGGCACTCACCCAGAGATCCCCTGTGGCAACTACCAGCATCACCTCTATGGAAATTAGGCATACATGGTATCCGTTGAATACATAATCCTAATATACCAACAAGGCGAGGAAATGGCAGACAGGCGGGCAGGGATCGTTTGACAATGCGACAAGATGCATTAGAGGCTATGGCCGGAAAGGCATCGACGCATGGTGCATTTGCCCCTTGCGTCTGGCCCCAGTCATGTGCTCTCGCTGGCGCGCGGGTTAAAGTGGGAGTGCGGCCCATGCGCGATGGGGATTTTTCTGCTCCATGCTCCAAATCAAATGGGCCATGACCAGAGCGAGCTCGCATGTGTCTAGCTTATTAATGACCCCTTTTGCCGTGTGCCCCTCCCCTTCCTCACTCTCTCTGCTGCAGATGGTGGCAGCGCATGGGACTAGGCACAGCGTCTGCGCGACTGCGCGCCCCTCGGCTCTGGATCCCAGAATCTTGTGGGCTCCCCCCCCCCCCTCACCCCTACCCATGGAACAGCAACCAGCTGGGCAGCGCACCTGCTGCTCCGCCCCCCCTCCCCCCCCCCCTCTCCACCCTTGGCGCCCCGCCATCGCGGAGCGCTCCCCAAGGAATGAATGTCATAGGAGCTTGGCCTGGCCCCCCTTTCACCCTGCTCCCCGCATCTCGGGGCGCGGGACCTCTGAACGCCTCCACCTAGCTGGCGCAAGACCACACCAGCCAGCCAGCCGGCCAGCCAGGCTCATGGTTTTTAGATGTGTGTGTGCTTGTGTGTGCGAGAAGAGAGCAAGGGCGGGACAACAGCCCGCCCGGCCAGATGCTCCCGGGAGGGAGGTAGGGGACCTTTCATGTGAGGGGGCCATCAAGCACCCGGCCCCTGCTTAGGTACTCGGAAACCCCAACTAAGAAATCAACATGGCGTCGCGCAGCAGCAGAGCGGTAGCATGCAGTATGTAAATTGCACACACATCCGGAATTCCGCCTCCGCCCCCCGCCCCCCCCCCCCCCCCCCCTCCCCCGCGCGCCTCGACAGCACAAGCCCTGACATCCAATTGGTAGCAGAGTGTCGCTGATAACATGGTTATCGGCGGTCGAGCCTCAAACCCAGGTTGACCGCAACCAGGGTTTGTTTTTTGTCCCCAGGACAGGAATGGCACCTGTGAAACCTTTATTGTGGCGTGTCTCTGACGACCTTTCAACGACGAATCGTTTGAGCAGCAATCCAGATACCGAGACGCCCCTTTGTCGTCATCAAGCAATCTGCAAAACTACTCAGAGGCCAGTGACGGCTTTCGTTGCATCTCGGGAATATTCACCGCAACCTGATATACTGATACGAGCAGCCGAGATTTGAGTTACGTGCAGCTCTCCAAGTTGCTCCGCAGGCCTGTCATGGCTGTCTGTGCATAGCGACTAATTGTCCGCGGGTTGCTGGCCGATGCCTCTTCGATAGTACAAGCGCCCAGGAGTCACCCGGTTCCGCTGCAGAGTCCAGATGCATGTAAGCCAAGCAGGGATATATCCGGCGCGCGGTGTGCGCCTTAGTACTTAAAGGCCGTATCGCCCCCTCCTGATTTCCTCACGACGATGGACATCGCTGTACTTTTCTAGCTGTGTGCCGAAGTGGGCGCTGCGTTTTGGCGACGACTTTTTCTGTCCCTCATCGAATTCCGCCCGCTGCGTTGATTCTGCCGATCACTGCCCCTAGTGTGTATGCCTCGACGTGTTGCCCTGAGTTGCGCATGTCGGTGAGGTGAGAGTACAGGTTGTGGCGGTGTGAGCGTCGGTCGGGTGCGATGAGCGGCAGGCCAACCTGCGTACGCTTACAAATGGCTAGGAGTCGGCGTGGGATGCCTTGGGGCACATACACCATATGGCACGGCGTCAAGGCTGCCGACACCGCAGGATGGCGCTAGGGGGCAAGGGCGCACGAGGCTAGAGGAGGAGGTCGCGGCCCGCTTGAAGGTCCCACCCCCAAACTCCATGGAGCTCGTGGTTTACCCCCCCCCCCCCCCCCGCCAGAGCAGCCCTGCTAGCCCGACGAAGGTCCCCCCTCCCCCACCCCTATGACGGCCGCTGCACTTCCGTGCGGCGTGAACTCCCCTATTTCCGTTGGGTGAGTGTCGATCGCCGCACAGCCGCGGCTGCGCCGCCTATGACACTGGGCAGCCGGGCGGCAGGGACGGGCGCGGGCGCGCTTCACTCGTCCTGCGCGCGGAATGGCGGCGGGTTGCGTTAGTTCCGACGGGAAGCGCGGCGGGGTTGGAATCAGAGAGGGCTGGCGATCCGGGGTCAAGATTGGGGTTTGTGGTGGGGTCTGGCGGACAGCGCGCACCAGGTAGTAGTAGGTGCCAGCCAGTTTCTGCTCGCGGTCCTTCACGGACTCCATCTTGTTGATCCTGAGGCAGAGGCGGAGGGAGAGGAGGCACGCCGGGGTGTGAGTTAGGGTTTCGATATATTAGGGTTTATCGGGCACCCTGCACCCAGGCTGCCACATCAGGGTGCATTGGAACAAACCCTGAACAGCCTGGTCTGAAGGTTGCCGGGCGGGCATGCGATGGGCCGCCGTCGGGCGCCATATGGGCACGCACCGGGGGCGGTAGTTGGTGGGGTCCCGGCGGAAGGTGATCTCGAGAGTGGCCAGGAAGGCGTTCATGCCGGTCAGTAGCGACTGCGGCGGGGTGGCGGTGGCCTCCTTGCTGGGGATGCCGTCGTACACAATCACGCGGTCCGCCAGGTAGGCCGACATGATGAAGTCGTGCTCCACGATGAAGGCCGTCTTCTTGGAGTGCATGATGAAGCGCTTGATGGTCTTGGCGGCGATGATGCGCTGCTCCGAGTCCAGGTACGCGGACGGCTCGTCGATGAGGTAGATGTCCGCGGGCGTGCCCAGGCACAGCGTGATGGCGACGCGCTGCAGCTCGCCGCCCGACAGGTTCTGCACCTCCTGGTCGAAGAGGGCCTCGATGCTGAGCGGCTTGATGACGTCGCTCACGAACTGGGGGTGCAGGTACGAGTCGCGGACCTGCGGCGGACGCCGCATGTCAGCATGAACCCCCCGCTGACGGCAGCAGCTCGGCCGGCAACGCCGCTCCCTCACAAAACACCGCGTCCAAGCAGGTACGATGCATCACTCGGGGGGGGGGGGGGGGGGGGGGGGCAAGGGTGCGCATGCATGCACGGCGGGGCGGCGGCGCACCTTCTTGTGGAGGAGCGTGCGCACGGTGCCCTGGAACTTGGGGCTGATCTTCTGCGGCTTGTAGCTCACGTTGAACTCCGGCAGCTCAAAGTCCTCGTCATGCTCATTGTCGGGCTTGAGCATGCCTGCAGCGGCGGCAGCGGCGGCAGTTCAGGCGTATTAGATACAATCACACCGCACCGAGCTAGTCCGCAATACATATGTATGCGTATGTATGCATGTATTGACGTACAGATGCCGGCGCGGTACTAGGAACACTGCGAATAATACAATTTATAAGAACCTGCCCTGCCTGCCAAAGGTCAACAGTAGACAATACTAAAGCACAGCGGACCACTAGCGAAGGTTCTTGTAGGTTGCGGGCAAGCCCAAGTTGGGGCTTGTAACAGGGAGTTCGTATGGGTTCGTCGGCACCCGTATATTCATATGTCTGAATTGTATATACGAGTACACATACGAATGTATAATCTTAGTGCACATTGGGTACCTGCCCGCACGGGTCTTTAATGGTTCGGGTGTCTAGAAATACGGAAGATGGTTTCTCCTGGGGCTGTTGCCCCGCGCGCGCACCTGCCAACAAGCGGATGAGGGTGGTCTTGCCCATCCCGTTCTCGCCCAGCATGACGATGATCTCCGAGTCGGTGAACTCGCCCGCCTGCACGTGCAGCTTGAACTGCCCCAGATCCTTGATCATCTCGGGGTACTTGTACCGCAGGAACTTCTTGGCTTCCACCTCCTGCACGTCCGCCTCCGCCACCTTGAAGGTGAGCGCCTCCTCGCGGAAGCGCAGGTTCTCGGTGGGCACAAAGCCGGCCAGGAAGATGTTGATGCCCTCCCGCACGCTGAACGGCAGTGTGACCACGCCGTACGCACCTGCCAGCGCGGCAGCAACGTGCGCCCTCAGTGGCCACACAAAAGATGGATGTTGCAAAATGCACATGCTACCTCCTCTGCCACCGCCTCATCAGAAGCAACAGCCCCACACTCGGGACACCCGCCGCCCCGTGCCATAACCAAGGCTCGAATAGCCACTGTTGAAGGTGGCAAATATAGCGGATTTCTTCTCGTAGCATCGTCCGCTATATCACCGCCATGATTTCCATGCATATTCTGTAGTTAATTCTCTAAACGTAAAGATGTATGTATTGCTGCGCCTTTGCACGGTAAGGGGAGTTGGGTGGTGGTGGTGTGTGTGTGTGTGCGCCTTTGCACCAGGGGGGGAGGGGGGGGTGTCACAGTAACAGCCGTAGCCAAGCGTGCTTACAGCGTCCTGATTAAGCCTGTGTAATACTTCATATGGCACGGGCTGAAAAACCTTTAGTGGCAGCAGATGTGAGACTACCGCATTTATACTATTACCAAATGCATAACCTATTACTCATCTTTACTCAGACAGCGAGATTTGAGTACAAAGAGAGAGGGAAAGGGGGGGTCTCCTGGGGACGGTGCGCACCTGGCTTGCCGTACAGGCAGCAGATGAAGTCGGAAAGGTAGTCCAGCACCGAGAGGTCGTGCTCCACGACGATCACAAACTTGTCGGGGCCCAGCAGGTCGCGGATCACCTGCGCCGCCTTCATGCGCTGCCGCACGTCCAGGTAGGAGGACGGCTCATCGATCATGTAGATGTCCGCGTCCTGGGTGGCCACCACGGCGATCGCAAACCGCTGCAGCTCTCCGCCGCTCAGGTTCTCCACGTTGCGGTCCGTCACCTGCAAAACGGGGGAGGTTTGGGGGGCAGAGCGCACCGCCTCAGTGCGAGGTGTGCGGCGAGCCACTGGGGGGAGGCGCGGATGGCAGGCCACAGACACCCAGTTGCTCCCCCGGATCCACGGGACATCTAGCGGACCGGCGCGATCCGCCATCCCTACCAAAGCTGAGACCGCATCCCAAATAGAAAAAACCCCCGCTTTGCTGCCTTACCTGCTTCTAGAAAACTCACATCCATTCATGGACACGAGCAGAGCTCGCTGCGCTAAAACCAAACGTGTATCCGTAGTTCAATAATGTCTCTGAGTCATTGTGCCGAGGTTTAGGCAGGTACTGCGTACGCCTGCTTTCTCCGCCCCTGGACGAGAGATGACGGTCCCTATAAAGTACGCGCGCCATGTACGGATGCGCAACCGCAACGGGGCTCCCTGCTTGATGAGATACCCGGGCAGCCACCCTCCATGGTGGAACACCCACATGCAACGTAAGACCCCCCCACCCCCACCCAACCCTCCGCCCCTCCCTGCCCTTGAATCCGCACAGCTCGCCGCCAATCACACCCAGTGTACAGCGCCTTGCCCCCCCCCCCCCCCCCCCCCCCCCGGGCCATCTGGGCCAGCCGCCTCGCAGCCCAGCCCGTCACCGCCGCCCGCCGCAGCGCACCTGCCGGAGGTCCAGCTCCTGCAGCAGCTTGTCCTTGTTGCCGCGCTGGTCCTTCTGGTCGATCACCTCCTCCACGTTGCCGCGCACCGCCTTGGGGATGTGGTCCACGTACTGCGGCTTGATGATCGCCTTGATGTCGTCCTCCAGCATGCGCGTGAAGTAGTTCTGCAGCTCCGACCCGCGGAAGTAGAGCAGGATCTCCTGCCAGTCGGGCACGTTCTGCCGGATGGAGAAGCGCGGGGGTTCAATGCGGGGCTCGGCTCCATAGAGTCAAGAGGCTGCGTGTGACCGACAGCGGTGAAATTGCGGCCCAGGAATCAGCCGGTCCAGCCTCCGAGCGTCATTCCGAGTGTCTGGTTATGGAACGTTGACTACCACCATCCGCAATACCCATATGTATGATTTCGCCTAGCTGTCACGCGGCGCCCGCACTCGGTACATGGTTCTTTTTCATATTTGTGATATCGGTGAGCATTCCTACACCACAGCTACGACGACGTTGATGACATGTTAATCGTGGTGCTGCAAGTCGCCAGATTGCACCTCATACAGCACGCGTCCAGCGTATTACGAGGAACAGCGTATTTCGGAGAGGATTGAGCGAGTTTGGGGGGGGGGGGGGGGGGGGCACTCACTTCAAACCTGCCGAGGTTGGGCTTGAGCTTGCCGGCCAGCACCTTCAGTGCCGTCGACTTGCCAATGCCGTTGGTGCCGACGAGGCCCAGCACCTGACCCGCGCGCGGCACCGGCAGCCTGTGCAGCTTGAATGTGTTGGGGCCGTAGCGGTGGGTGGTTTCGCGCTCCAGGTTCTTCGGCAGGTTGATGATCTGGATTGCCTCGAAGGGACATTTCTGTGCACGGGCGCAGCGCAGCGTCGGCCACCAAGAGGGCAAAGGGGGTGGGTGGGGAGCATGCAGGCTGCGGCGCCTCAGCGACAGCTCTCACCCTGACGCAGATACCGCAGCCAATGCACAGCTCCTCCGAGATCCATGCCGACGCGTCCTTCGGCGTCACCTCAATGCAAAACTTACCTGTAGCACCGACCCGAATGCCGTCAGTAGCAGCCTCGCATGCAGCGCACCCCGCACCCATGCGCCCTACTGCAGCCCCCGTGGGCCCGCCTGGCGCCAATGCTTCCCTGTCCTGCCCAGTGCCCCTTGGCTTGCCCCCTTAACCACTGCGGTCCTCGATGGCACCCAGAGTGACTGATGGGATGGAGGGCGGGGGCTTGCCAACTTTCACCACAGGGCAGCTTTTCTTGCACTCCTGGCGGCACTTCTTGGGCTTGCACCTAGATCGAACGGATCGCGCGGGAAGGGGGGGGGCGGGGGGGGGGGGGGGGGGGGGGGGGATGGCTCAGGCGCATGCAAGCTGTACCTGGCTGCAGCAACCTGAGGGATAGATAGGAGGGAGGGAAGCTCCGAAGGAGGTTCGAGCGGGGTGGATCAGAGGCACCGGCGGCGGGCCTGGGCTAACACACCGTAGCTCGGTGGAGGTATCGGGGTTGGTGGGTTTTATATTTGTGTGCGGAAATTAGCGTCGGCGCGGCAGCACAGTGGGTGCGTGCTGCGGTGGTGGGGGGTGGGAGCGGCGGGTCGCGCGAGCGCGCGCGGCGGCGGCGGCGGCGGCCCGCCCATACCGGAGCCACCGCGCCGACAAGAACCAATAGCCCCGAGCAGGCGCCCCCGCCGCGGCCACCGCCCCCAGGGTATCTGGAACCATCCGAAGGCCTAGGACCCTGACCATTCCTGAAGGGCCGACCGGCACGCAGCCAGGGACCGCCGCCCTCGTGTCGACCTGACTGTCGAGCGGAATCTATATATTCAAAAAATCAATAAAATAAAATATTGGACGCGATTGTCCATGTTGGCCCTCCGGACCTGTCGGCATTGACGATAGCAATGCGGGTGAGTTGGTCCGCCTCATCGTCCTTCTTCTTGTTCTTTGGAGGCATCGCGCCTGATTCTGCGCGCAGAGGGGGGTCGCCTGGAGGTTGGACGGGGAATGGGTGGTGGGAGCGCAACACACAGCTGTCCACGGTGATGGAACTTGGGGCGGGCGTGATAGCAACAGAGGCAGTCTGTCGGGCCGGCGGAAGCCAGCGAGCAGAGGGCGCTGGTTGCTACCTGTACCCTGTGAGCTACCTGCTGTATCCCCGCTAACGGAGATTCCTGTATCCCGTATCTGTAACCAACCCTGCTCACACTCGAAGGTACAGATGTGAATTACAAAAAGGGCAGTTCCCCAGAATTAGAAAATCAACACAGCAAGCCGCCTAAAAGCGGCCCGCATCCCGCATAAGGCGGGATGGATGAGTGATGCGCACACGGTTCAGAGTCCGGGCCACGCGAGCACGTGTGTGTGTAGGTGATCCTCGGACGTGCTGTGCAGCTTCAGCAACGGGATGGGAGACGAATCTGCGCCGTCTGATGAGGCAGCGAGCACGCTCTCGAGCGGCCACCAAGCTCAGGACCCCGAGGAAATCTCTTGCGAGCAAGGCCTCCTGGTGAGCCCGGGTGATGCACCGAGTGCCCCGCGATGAGAGGGCACCCCGGTCCGCAGCCAAGCATGCGATACCACGCACTGTGCGGTGCACCCCCTTGCTCACCTCACCCACTGTGCCGAAGACCATGCCCGTGTACTCCGACATATCCAGGATGTCTCGAAGAGGACCCTTCTGTCCGGGCTCCGTGTTGTGCCACGCCGCGTCCCGCGCAGCCAACCCCCGTTGTATGTCGCCCAACAGGGAGCGCTCAAACCGATCCACAGCTGTGGCCCGGGGCACTGAAGTGTACTTGACCCCGTACCGCATAGTCTTGAACTCTAGCAGCGTGGACTTCAAGCTCCGGGGATCATAGCTCCCGGTCACGACGTTGAACGCCGGAAGGGAGAGCTCTGCGTCCGGCACTAGGTCCTTGAGTTCATCCCGGGGTACGGTGTTGCCGAGAGGCACTGCCTGCTGGAACAAGTCATCCACCTCCCGCCGTACCGCGATACCTAGGTCGTGAACACAGTGATCGCGGAAGGCATCTGCGATAGCGTCGTGCTGTACACGCCAGTGAGCGTCTCCAGGCGCCGGGAGGTTCATGAGCGCGTCGCCGTATAGATCAACAATGACGGGGTTGTGCTCCGTCGAGGGCAGAATAATCTGGCACCCAACCACCGGGGCCAAGCACGGGCTAGGCAGAAAGAAGTACCCGGCAGCGACCTCTCGCAGC
This sequence comes from Tetraselmis striata, assembly GCA_006384855.1. Taxonomy (NCBI): domain Eukaryota; kingdom Viridiplantae; phylum Chlorophyta; class Chlorodendrophyceae; order Chlorodendrales; family Chlorodendraceae; genus Tetraselmis; species Tetraselmis striata. Next base: position 52,297 of record VCJN01003055.1, read on the forward strand.
TCATGCGGAGTCATGGCTGTCCGCGCGGTGGGGATGGCCACTGTCCACATGCCTGACGCCGCGTCGAGCTGGTTGAACAAGATCCGTTCCCTACATGTGGCAGGGAGAGCGCACACCTCATTTCGAAGCCGGGAGTTGTTGGCCTGGTCTAGAAATGCCGTCAGCTCCTTTTGCGAGCCCGACGCAGCCTCCACTTCCCGCTCCATCTGGCGTGCATCTGCGTCGCCGAGATGGCCAGCAGTAGCCGCTTGGAGGCGGCCCCACGCCTCGCGCATCTCCGCGGCGTAGCTGTCCGACCCATGAGCATCGTTGAGGAAGTGGTCATACTGGCGGGCGGAAGAATTTGCGTTGAAGCTGCCTCGGCCAAGTACGGACCCGAGCTGTGGGTCGAAGAAACCAGGGGTGGGGGTGTTGGTGCCGGAGTTCCTAGTCAGGAACCTTGGGAGGATGGCGTTCATGCAGCCGATGAAGGCGGCATCACGAACGGTAGCCATGCGGCGGATGCCAGCTCCCTTCAATCGAGTGGGGAGGTGAAGCCTGCTGCGCGCCCTGGCCACTGCATCCTCGCTCAAGGTAGCCACCTCCGCTGCCATGGGGTCGGGGTCGTGCAAAAGCTCCGCCAAGAAATCGGTGACCACCGGATTGGTGTCGGTGCCGTACGTGGAGGGATCAAAAGAGACCCCTAGCACCCGTTCGACCGCCGCGAGGATGGTGGCATCCACCGCCTCCGCAAAGGCCTCCACCTCGGACGGAAGACAATTGCGGAGCCAATACCCCGCCTTGTGTTGCATGCAATGCTTGAGCAGGGCCCATGCGTGGTGATGCAAGGCGTGGGTGTACCGACGGCTGGGCTTGGCAGACAGAAGCTTGCTCAGGCTAGCGTCCACCTCCTCTCGTAGCTCCTCCGCCTTGCCGCGCATGTACGCCTGCACATACTCTGGCGATCCGAGCGGCACGTTGAGGACCGCGATGCCGTGATGGCCATCTAGCTCTGGCCACTCGATGTCGGCCGGAGCCTCACGCCGCGCCGCCTCCATGTCTGCGCTGTACGCCTGCATCTTGTCGAAGCGCACCTCAAGCCCCACGGACGCCTTGATGGACGTGCGGAAGGCGTGAAGAGCCGGCCAAACGTGCTCCGGAAGGCCCACCAAAATTCCATCGTCGGCGTTGAAGCGCGCCGCCCCGTCATTGACCTCCAACGTGGTATCACACTGCTGCACCTCGGGGTGAATCGCGACGCAAAAGGAAGTCGTGGCCAAAGGTGCGCCCTGTTGCACGCCGTCCTCCGACCGCAGAGGGGCGGACCGGTCGTCCACGACCAGATACGAGTCCGTGGAGAGGGAGGCTAGGAGCGCGGGGATGACAGGGTGTAGTGGAGAGCAATCGATGTGGCGCTGGATGATGGTGCGGCGCCATGCTTCGTTGTAAGCGTTGCGAAGGTCTGTGTGGACGATGACGGCACGTGGGCCAAGCTTCTCGGCGATGAGCCGGACGCCGTGGATGAGCACAGAGTCGCCCGCGGGAATGCCAACGCCGAGCTGAGATGGAGCGAGCACCGACACGTATGCCTCCTTCATGTTGTCAACCACTGCCCGCTCCGCTGCGCGCCGCTCCGCCTCCCCGACTGCCACAGGCCGCACGTCCGGGGCCCTCCCCTCGCCTAGCTTCTTGACAGGTGCCACGAGCCTAGCAGAGGCGAAGAGCCGGTTGAACCACCCGGGCAGGCGGCCTTGGAGGTACATGGAGGCAACCTCCGACATGGCGCGGACTGCCGCGGGCCCGGACGCCGGGGCGTATTCGCCCACCAAGCAGCGGAGATACTCGTTGCGCATGCCTGAGGGCCCCGCCGCCACGTGCTGCTTGAGTTGCTGGTACGGCACGCGCATGTCGACCGTCAGGGCGGCCTCGTCCACCGGAATGGCATACGCGGCGTCTGGGATCGGGTGGCTACGGGACGGGTGCTTGTCGCGCAGCTGGGCGAGGATAGCAGGATCGGACAAGTCGCCCATACCCTTAGAAGATAGTCGGCCCGCCGCTCGGGAGAGCTCTCCGTCCTCCACCAACGCCACAACGGTGTCTGCGGTGCCCACGAGCAGCGCCGCAAAGAGATCGGCGTCCGTCCGACGCTGGCGGGCATGTCCGGCGTAGAACGCCTCAGTGCGCGCGTCGTCCCATGAGCGCACGAGTTCGGTCATGCGCCTCTCCGCGAAAGCGCGGAAGCGCCACGCCAAGGCTTGCAGCCGCCGCCGTCCGCCTCGCCTCGGGGCCCTAAGCAACAGGTACGAGTGCCAGTACCGGTTCCAGATTGCGAGGAGTTCCTCTGTCATCATCCTATCCCCCGTCCTATCCTAACCAAGTCGCAAATCCCACATAAGCGGCGTGCAGTGCGTTGATCATTTAGTACTGCTTTTAGCGGGGGATCCGTTACTGCTGGCCTTTTTGTATTTCACACCAGTTGGCGTGTCCCGGGTTTACAAGGTTGATGCATTAGCCCTTCGGGGTTCGAATGAGGCAGTGGTCTACGGGCTTTGCCAGACCTACGACTGCGGTTGGCGCATGAAGTGCTGGGGCGGCTTCGGCCGATGTCCCGGGGCGAACTTTACTTTTACTTTCACATCAGTTGTCTCCTAGTACCGGTTTTAGCGATGGATCAAAGCTTGCCCGTATGTATGTACACCAGAAAGGAATACAAGGTGCGGTGCGGTAGGTACCGACACGGCACCTGTTCCCTGTCGCGACTCTACATAAGGATTATCAGGATTACCCAGCAGGCCAGCACGAGTTTATCGCTGCTCGCGGATGACGATAAATCATCGGGAATTGACTTACCATTGCATAGGCATGAACCATCCAGCTACGCTGCGGCGGTGCGCGAGGCGTGGGGTCGCCTTCAAGATGCTACCGTTGGCCACCTCAACGATGCACACGCTTGCGCGATGGAGCGGGAGGCGGAGCTTGTGTTGGGCTTGCACAAGGACCTAAGGGAACCAACCCAACAACTCTTGGCGTCATAATGAGATGACCGGGCACTCTCCCCGTCACTTATTTCAAGGAACGGATCTTGTTCGGACACTCAGCTCGACGCGGCGTTGGGCGTGTGGATGGTAGTGGCTTTCCTAAGTCCTACTCACAACGATGTGACAGTCATGACTCGACAAGAGTTGCGGGAGGTCATTGCCGGGTACCTTTTTGCCGATACCATGCATTGCCCCGGTGGTTGGGAGCTAGATATCAGCATTCTACCCTCAGGCTCGAGTGACGAATCATCACCGTCACGGTCGGCCTCGTCTCTATGGCGACGCGCTCATGAACCTATAGCTCCCGGCACATGTTGCATGAACTCACTAGCCCGGGCAGCACGATGCTATCGCAGACGCCTATGTAGTGTCCGCGATCTAGGTATCGTTGTACCGCGTCGGGAGGTGGACGACTTGCGCTTGTTTCAGCTGGCAGTGCCTCTTGGCAACACGGTACCTGGGGATGAACTCAAGGACATAATGGTGACAAGCGTAGAGCTATCCCTCCCAGCGCTCAACGTCGTGCCCTGGAGCTATGATTCCCGGAGCTGCTTAAAGCCCACGTCGATCGGGCTCAAGACCATGAGCTCAAGCTCAAGGTATGGAGTCAGAAAAGTACATTGCAGTGCCCCGCGGGCGGCCGCGGTTGTGGGTTACTCGATTTTAGCGCACCATGTTGAGCGACATGCAACGGGGCAGCGTGGCGAGATGCGGCGTGGCACACCACGGAGCCGGGACAAAAGAGCCCACATCGAGACACCTCGTTGGACATCGGGAAGCACAGTGGGTGAGGTGAGCAAGGGGGTGCGCCGCACAGTGCGCGCTTTCGCATGCTTGCCGCGGATCGGGGCCCCCTTTCATTGCGGGGCGCACTCGATGCACCACTACCCAGGCTCACCATGAGATTTCCTCGTGGTCGATTTAAACTCCTCAGCTTGGTGGCAGCTCGTGAGCGTGCACGCTGCCTCATTAGATGGCGTAGATTCCTCCGCCATCCCGTTGCCGATTCTGCTCATCGCGTCTGTGGATCATCGGGTCGCCTTGCACACACGCGCATGCGTGGCCCGGACTCATATATCACTCTAAATCGGGCGCGCATCACTCATCCCTCCCGTCTCATGGGGCATGCGGGCCGCTTTTAAGCGGCTTTTGATGATCTTTTATTGCTGCGCTTTTATTAGCGGTGGATATGTCTTTAGTTGTCTTCTAAAATTCATTGCAATGCAGAAATGATAGTAATCCTAGGTCACTATGAGCTACTACACGACTCCACATAAATATGGGGTTTGCGAATTTGATCTACATGCCCATGCGCCGCTACACTGAGACCGTGCGCGCGTGCATGCGTGTTACTCAGGGCTGGGGGAAATGCCGCGATAGCGCGATACACCCCATATTGCCACGCGGTGGCCGTTGCCGTCAACGCCTTCAGTCAAGCAAAAGCAAGGCTTTTGACGCTAGCGCTTCATAACCACAAATTGCGCCACTCGTGTGCACAAATAGGCGGCATGGGACACCACAGCCGCGGTCCTCATACCACATCACCCGTGGTATGATCAGCACTATCCACCATACACGCAGGGAATTGAAATTAGGTCATTCACGACCTGGATCAAGCCCTACGTGTGAATGACGATGGTTTATGGGCAAAATCATGGACAAAATGCGGATGTGATCGTTGCACGCGCAGGCGGGAGAGGGTTCTCGCGGCCTCGTCCTTGCCAAAGCTTTTCTATAGCAGTGCATGGCCGCAATCATGCTCATAGCGCGCCATGGTGAGCCCAGTGGGGCGGCAATGGCGTGCACCTTAATGCGTCGATGCTAGTGGAAATAATGCTATGAAAGGGGGATCCGGCATGGCGGCCGTGGGCATCGCTAAAGGGAGGGTAGTATGTGCCAAGTATGAATAGTCCGTGCACAAGTACATACAACATAATGTCCCGCCAACGTGTATCAGGTTTTGAGATCCCCTAGGCGTAAAGTTTCACGCCAACGTGTTGACCACACGCTGACACGCACAGACGTAAGATTTCGACACATTATTTCTACAAAATCGAAAAGGTGCCAAAATGGCCTCGGACGACCGTGATGCAGCTGTGGGATTTGTAGCCCTGCTCGCACAGTTTTATTGGTATTTATAAAATTGGTATATATTGGTTTTTTGGTATTTATATATGAAAATTATCTAACATTTCCTCGCAACGCACTGAGCGATACCGCGAGTTTGAGAGCTGCACCACAAGGCGGCATTATTGCAGTGGCGAATTGGCGATGGTATCACGCACGCCACATCGTTCCGTCCTGCACGGGGGCACGCCACTATGGCCCCACCCCAAGCAAAAATACCCTAGCCTCTTTGCTGACATGTTTCCTCGCCCACCCATGGCCATCCCACCATGCAATGGTCTATACATGCGCGGCAGGATGTGCGGGGCACCAACCCCCGTTGTTGTGGGGAAACTGGAAATGCTCATTGAGGCCGCGCAAGTGCCACTCGTGTAGGGCACTTGCTTGTTAGGGCCAAAGGGGTTGCTTACACCCTATAGTGATAACATAACGTATGAGCATAAACGTGTAATATTTCAGGATTTCAGGTCATAAACCCTAGATTCAGCTGCCCTACTATTCGTAAGCTCTGATTCGGCGAGAAAGGGGCCTGGTACTTGTGTGGAGGCGTGTATGTGTCATCCCTAGTCGTCGTACTACAGGGTACAGGTAGTTGGTACGTCATCAGCATTATTTATTACTCGTACGATTACTACAGTGATACAGCGGCTAATCCTGCGAAAAACTTTTATTCATGGTACCCGGGTAGCTAATGGTAATACTAACACTGCCAACCTATTGCGCGCCGCCAGACGATTAATACTTATTGACGCTGATAAAATTCGCGCCACCAGGGAATGGCGCGACGTTCTTAAAGGCATCTTTCGCGGATGTGGCGAACGAACGTGATAGTCCACGTTATATATTTGACAATAAGAATTCCTTACATAAAAGCGCTAACCGGGCAACCCCCTTTTGGATATATCGCGTTTTGGAATCTATGCCGATTATGGTCTAAATGGCAATCATCAACCGCCATTGCGGCAATATTTGTGGCAATAAGTCACGCCGATCCAATCACGCCGCACACGAGTGGGCGGCACATGGCCTTTCCGACATTTGCCACGACGTGAAGTCAGCGCTGGGCGTGGGTGTCCAGATCCTCACGGAGCCGTCGGTGCTTGTTTCTCTCCCGAAGGGCAGCGACGGGCGGCCCGCCGATGTTGGGCTTTTTGGGTATGGCGGTATCCGCGGAAACACGGTTGCTGTCGATACCACCATTGCCCCTATCCTCGGCGTGTCAACCCCGGATCCAACGACTGCTTTGCGGGTTGCAGAGCGCCACAAAATCCAGAAGTATGACGAGGGTGTCCGAAACGCTGCCGGCATGCTTCGCTTTGTCCCTTTCGCCGTTTCCGAGTTTGGCTCGCTGGCCCCGCACGCTGAGGCCTTCTTGGTGGAGCTCGCGAAAGCTAGCCAAGCACACACTGGCAAGAATATCGGCCAGCTCTTGTTTGCGTGGCGCCGCCGTTTCTCCTTGCTCATCAACATGGCTCATGCAGACAATGTTCTTGGCGGGGTCGCGGCCGCGCGTGTGGCACGTGATGGTGCTCCTGCGCCCGCGTCGCGTCGTTCGTCGGCATGTGTTGCTATGACCCGGGTCATTGGCTGCAAGCGTCCTCGCCGTGCCTGATAGCCTACCCCGGGGCGGGGGTTCTTGGAGTTTCTGGCAGCTAAGTGACTTCGTGGTTCCCTTGGCTCCCCCTTTTTGTCTATTGGCTCCCTGTCCTCCTGTTCGACCTTGTTTTCAGGCTTAAGTATCTCTTTTGCTGGCAACCTCTCATAATTGCTCTTAGTTCTCTTTGTAGTGCGTTTTTGTGAAAGCCCCGATGTAAATATAGGGTAATTTGTGGCAATAAAATTCGTGGAAGAAATGAAGAATCCATCACTTCAGCTCCGGAGATTTGGTTCGGTTCCGGTTATCCATAATTTTGATTTTAATATTTTCGCCGTTTATTCGCTATTATCGAATGCACTCTGGAAATTCCTGCTGGACGATTTGCAGCAAATAAATATGTCGCGACCGTACGGGTACGTAATCCTGTCGAGTACTGCCGGCGGCGCCGTCATCTATCGTCGGCGCCGCCGTGATACTCGCGACGACAGCACCTGTACCTGTTTTTTTTCCCTGCGTGTACAGTACTGCACCCAAACCCATCACCTGGTACTGGTACCGTAGACGCTCTAGCGACTAGCCGACTACTGCGGGGATACGCTCGCACCCTATATTGGTACGCATCAGAGCGCTCGCCGTCGCCGTCGTCGCAGGGGCTGCCCAAGTGCCGCACGCCATGTGACGAGCAGACTACCTGCACGACCCTACCTTCAGGGGTGACCCCACTGTCTTCACTTGAGCTTAGTTAGCATGGCGCCGCGTAGGAAAAGCGCACGTAGCCGCGGCGGGGGCAATGAGGCGGCGGTGCCGGCGGCACAGGGCAGTGCGGCGCCGATTACCACGACGGCGACGCCGCCGCTCGACTGCTTCCGCGGCACCGACGCGGCCGGCCTCGTCGACCGCCTGTCCGGGCTACTGGAAGACCCCACGGTGTTTCTGACCGCCTCGCAGGAGGTCTCGGCCGTGGCCAAGGGCGTCACCAAGGCACTGTTCGACTACGCCGCTCGCGGGTCGGAGGAGTCGGCGGGGCTGCCGTCGTGCGCGCTGCCCGAGCTGCACGTGGACGGCTTCGACACGGAGCAGATATGGTTGCAGCTAGACATGGGGCTGGACAGCGCGCTGAAGCAATCAAAGCGGCTGCTAAAGCGTGCTGGCCCGCTGGAGTCGCTGATGTCGTCGGAGGATGTGGCGGAGGACGCAGAGGGTAGGGAGGAGGAAGAGGGGCAGGAGGATTTCCAAGGAGACAGCGCGTCGGAGGAGGAGGAGGGGACCAGGAGCGATGAGGAAGAGGCGCTGGGGGAGCCAGATGAGGTAGCGAGCGATAGCGAGGCGGACGAGGGCGAGGACGAGGAGCTGGGCAAGCCTGCTGGCGGCGCGGGGGAGGGCGGCGATGATGCGCTGCAGCCGGGGGAGGATCAGTTTTTCCGCTTCTCGGACATGGACAACTTCCTGCAGGACGCCGAAGACGAGGCGGCCAGGAGCGACCAGGGCGAGGAGGACGAGGACGAGGAGGGAGATGGTAGCGATGAGGAGGAGGAGGAGGAGGAGCTGGACGAGGAGGAGATGGCGGAGCTGATGGAGGGGGGCAGCGACAGCGGGGACGACACCGACGTGATGGGCGCGAAGGGCGCTAAGTACTCGGACCTGTTTGGCAAGGCCGAGCAAGGGGGGGACAAGGGTGGCAAGGCGTCCTTGCAACGCCGGACCGCCGGCCAGGGGTCCGAGGAGAACCTCTCCTCGTTTGAGGTCCGGCAGCGCAAGATCATGCAGAAAATCGAGGGTGAGTCATCGCCACCCTCCCCGCTGGTGGCCGGCACCCGCCTGTCTGCCCCACCCAACCTGGCCGGCAGGCGCTCGCTCTGTAAGCCATTTGTGCGCCCCGCTTGCTGCAGAGCTGGAGGAGAGTGCTGTGGGCGTGAAGAACTGGGACATGCAGGGCGAGGTGACGGCCAAGAGCCGCCCGCTGAACAGCGTGCTGGAGGCGGAGCTGGACTTTGAGGTGAGAGCGGGGCCTGGCTCCGTGGGCTCTCACTCCACAAAGTGCAGTGTTGGCCGCTCTTGTAGCTTGATTTGTCCTGTATGGTAGGCGCTACTAGCCAGCCGGGCTGAGCGTATCCCCCTGGTGTGGCCACAGACCGGCGTGCGCGGGGCAACGGAGGTCGCGGAGGACGTGGCGGAGAGCATCGACGACCTCATCCGGAAGCGGTGCATCGAGGGCCGCTTTGACGACGTCATCCGCATCGCTGCGCCCCCGCCAGAAAAGAAGAAGGTCCCCTCCCCTCCCCCCTCCCATCTGTAGCCTGTCCCCCCCACCTACCGCACCAACTCCCAAAACAAAGATATCAGCATGAAATCCACACCGTCATTGCCCCCAGGCTGCCTCCCGTGAGCCTGAAGCGCTGCGCCTCCGAACTTCCTCAACCCCGGCCATGTCTTGCTGGCGCAGGTGGTCATCGAGCTGGACGACACCAAGAGCTCCGCTGGCCTAGGCGAGCTGTATGAGAAGGACTATGTGCGGGCCGCCACGGGCGGGGCGGTGCAGGACAAGGAGGAGCCCCTCCGGCAGGTCAGGCGGCGCCGCGATCGCCATGAGCTCACCGAGTGAAGACCCACGTCGTCCGGCGTGTCCCGTATCGACTGACTTGATCGCCTGCCTGGTGTCGGCAGGAAGCAAAGCAGCTGTTCGGGGAGCTGTGCGGCAAGCTGGACGCGCTCAGTCACTTCCACTACACACCCAAGCCGGTGGTGGAGGAGCTCGAGGTGCGCGCGGAGGTGCCAGCGTTGGCGATGGAGGAGGCGCTGCCCACCGCCGCCAGCACCGCCAGCCTCAAGGTGCCCCCCCCCGCCCCCCCCGCTTGTGGAAAGGAGGCAGGGCTGTCTGTCCATGGCGCCATTGCCGTACCATTGAACCGCATTCGTGGGCCCGGCGCATAGTGAATTGTTTTACATCACCGGGCCGGGCTAGTGCAAACATTGCGTGATTTGTATCATGCGAACCCAAATCCTGGGTACGATATCTCCATGCATTGTCAGGAAGTCGTGATGCAGATGGTCTCGCACTACTGTACCCGGCAATAGCACCTTTCGTTAGAATGGGGGTCAGCCGGGTGCTGCAGGTCCGCAGGGTGCAGGTCCGCAGGGTCATGACGAAGCGCCCAAATGACCGCATATACGCGCGGCATCTGGCTCATCACAGGCAACCAGCACTTTTGAAGGCTTTCCGCACACCTGTACGCGTTGCTCAATCCAGCTCAATCAAGGTTGAGTAGCTGCCAATAAGTGAATACACCAGCAAAGTAGTGTGCTTACCACACGCAGCACTTACCGGCGGTTGTCATGTTCGGTGCGAAGCAAAATTTGTCTACGTTAAATTAGTGAACGCCTGCAATCCCCCCCCCCCCCCCCCACCCCACCTTCTTCCCTCTCCCTTCTTCTTCCGGGGAATACAATGTACGGGTGGCAGCGCACTTATAAGTAAGCGCTCGCCTTTTGCCCTCCTAAAATCAAACGGATGTCAAACAATTATGTTATGATTCGGAGTTAGTCCCGCCAGAAAGTCTCCTAGTATTCCTAGTTTCTTCGAAGTGAATCAGCGCCCGTAAAGCCTTTTGTGCGAGATGAATGTATGCCCATGCAATAGCTGTTATCGAGCGGCACTATCCATGGTACCCATGCTCGCACTAGCACTACCCGCAAAGCCTGTGCGAACCAGGCGGCTGCACTCCGGGCCAGCATGGGTACCACGCGGTGCCCGTCCGTCCTACCCTGCCCTGTCCAGCCCGGCCCTGCCCTGAGCGCTCTGACGGGATGGTGACTGGCAGGCGCCGGAGGAGGCGTACAAGCCCAGCTCGGTGGGCGACCTCAAGGCAGAGGAGGAGCTGACCAAGGCGGAGCGCAAGGCGGTGCGCGCCAAGCGCAAGCGCGTGACCAAGCGCAAGCGCGCGGAGAAGGACGCGTCGCGCAAGGCGCGCGCAGTGAGCGCGGGCGGCGAGGCGCCGGTGGCGGGGCGCAAGAGCGAGGCGGAGGCGAAGGCCGCGAGCCGGGGCGTCCGCAAGGGGCAGCGCAGCGAGTTCGTCAAGTCCACCGGTGTCTTCTCCAAGCTGCAGGCCCAGCAGGACGCGCTCAAGGCCGGCATCTCGCTGGACAAGAAGGCGCCCAAGGAGAAGTCGGCGGCGCAGTTCAAGCTCTGAGGAGCGCGTGGCCGGCCCGCGGCGCATGCCGCCCCGAGGCGCGCCCGGCAGTAGAGGCCATCACCCCGCTCAGGGCATCGAGAGGCGGCGCCGCCCAAACCCGTCCTGCGAGCCGTCTCGCCGCTTTCTAGGGCGGCACTGTAAGAGCGGCTGCTCGCGTTAACAGTTGCAGCGCCCGGTAGCCTGGTGCATTCCGCCTTAATCGATGCATTGGCAAGCTGCAAGCAAACGCACGCTCGGGGAAGGGCCGCCCTCGTTGGGACTAGGCGACCCTGCGGCATGTCCGCGCCCGGCGGGGGTGGATGCTCCTGCTCGTCCCGCGCTAGAAGATTGTGATCCAGGTGGTGACCGCCTCCGTGGCAGCCGCCGCGCTCAACTCCCCTCCGCACGGAATTATCACGAGATGCAGACATCCAGATAGCGAATGCAACCAGATCAGCTCCCTGCCTGGAAGGACGGCAGGAAGGCGTGCCTTTCGTCCAAGGTTTATTTGCCCCGCAGAAAGTTTTACCATTAGCGACTAGTTCCTTTTTACTTTTTTGATTCTCAAAATTTCAAAACAATTTCAAAACAGTTGCGGCGAAAATATTTACGGCGGGCCTTTTGGGATCGGGTTTTAAATGATTAAAGTTTGGATATGATATTATTTAATTACATCAGGGCTTTCACAGAAGCGCACTACAACAGAACTAACAGCAACTATGAAAGGTTGCCAGCAGAAGAGAGACTTAAGCCCGAAACCAAGGTCGAGCAGGAGGACAGGGAGCCAAGAACCAAGAAAGAGTTTGGATATGATGTGTTTTTATTACATAAGGGCTTTCACAAAAGCGCACTACACACAGAACTAACTTCAACTGTGGAAGGTTGCCAGCAAAAGGGAGACATAAGCCTGAAACCAAGGTCGAGCCGGAGGACAGGGAGCCAAGAACCAAGAAGGAGCCAAGGGAACCACGAAATCACTTAGCAGCCAGGGACCAAAGGGACCCCCGCCCCGGGGTAGGCTATCAGCCGCGGCGAGGACGCTTGCAGCCAATGACCCGGGTCATAGCAACACATGCCGACGAGCGACGCGACGCAGGCGCAGGAGTACCATCACGTGCCGCACGCGCGGACGCGACCCCGCCAAGAACGTTGTCTGCATGTGCCATGTTGATGAGCAAGGAGAAACGGCGGCGCCACGCAGACAAGAGCTGGCCGATTTTTTGGCCAGTGTGTGTGTGGCTAGCTTTCGCGAGCTCCACCAAGAAAGCCTCGGCGTGCGGGGCCAGCGAGCCAAACTCGGAAACGGCGTAAGGAACAAAGCGAAGCATGCCGGCGGCGTTTCGGACACCCTCGTCATACTTCTGGATTTTGTGGCGCTCTGCAGCCCTCAAAGCAGTCGTTGGATCCGAGCTTGACACGCCGAGGATGGGGGCAATGGTGGTATCGATAGCAACCGTGTTTCCGCGGATACCGCCATATCCGAAAAGCCCAACATCGGCCGGCCGGCCGTCGCTGCCCTTCGGGAGAGAAACAAGCACCGACGGGTCCGTGAGGATCTGGACACCCACGCCCAGCGCGGACTTCACGTCGTGGCAAATGTCGGAAAGGCCATGTGCGGCCCACTCGTGTGCGGCGTGATTGGAGACGCCCCCAGAGCAACGTGCCACGTGATCAGCGTATGCGACCGCCCAAGTTGAAGGAGTGAACTCCACGCCAGCATCCTCAAAACGGGCCAGCATACCTTGTACCGAGAAGGAGCAAGAAGCACAAGGGCATGGCTCGCCAAGGGAGAGGACAGGAGCTGCCGGAAGGCCAAATGGGCGGCAAGCGGCAACACGGAACATGGAATCGTAGTACTCAGGGGAACGCTCACGGACTTCACCGAGGCGACCCTCGCTTGGAGGATCAGTCACCAGGAACGCTGTCGCAGCGCGTAAGAGGCGGCCTCGGAAGCGGTTGCTGTCAGGGCCACTTGTAGGCATACGCGCAACGAGCTTTGCGAAACGGACCGTGTGAATGCGGTGGCTCAGGGTTTCCTGTACTTTCCGCATGGAGTGCAAGGGGAAGTCCGAGTAATGCGGGATAACTCGGAGGTCGGCCGCCGAGCGCATTGCGGACGCCGGCTCAGCTCCGGCGGCCGAGCAGCCGGCACGGGCAACGTGGGAGCGCTTGGAGGGGAGCAGCTTTAGGGCAGAGGCCAACGGCCCCGCTAGATCTTCGAGTACCTCGTCTGCACACTCCTCAACGACACGAGTATGAGCGGCGCGAAGCTCGACAGCCCACATCGGCGCCGACGCGTTGGCGCCGGCATCGAGCTCCAACGTTGGGGTGGCCATGGCCTGGTGGATCGAGGACGCCCCAACAAGGTAGAGGCTATGAGGGCTGGATACGCCGGACGGGTCGGAAAAGAACGCCCCGGCGTCGCTCAAGGTGGCGTGTTGAGCACGGAGGAAAGTCACAGCTTGGCCAACCACGAGGGCGGCAGCGCCGATGTGGGAGGCATCTGCTATAACCACATTATCGCCGATGCCGAGGCCCCCAAATTGGACCGGGAGGGACAGCTGCGTGCGCATGGAGGGCGTATCCAAGAGGTCGGGGCTAACACCCCATATGCCGGCAAGCGTTGAAAATGCGGCGGCGTCTGCATCTTCGAGGAAAGACGTAATAGTGTCGCCATACCCCTCGGATCGACCCAAGCCCCGAGGCGTGGAGCGGAGATGGTGGCCAAATCATTTTTGGATATGATTGTTTTGAAATAGGTGGCAGTTAATCTTGAACGGCCCGGCTGTGTTTAAATTTTCCACCCTTCTACTTGCAATAAACCTGACTACTCGAGTACTGAGAATACTGTTTTATGCTCATAGCACTAACGCGATTATAGACATTGGTATTACAGTCTCATCGTCGTACATCGGGCAGCATTCCTGTATTGCTACCTACCTATTTCCAAACAATGTATGCACACTTTCCTGACTAAAATAATTATTTATCATTTTATGGTTTTATTATTATTATTATCATTTTATTATTGTTATGGGCAATACACAATAAAACGACGTTCGCAGTACTATCCGATATCATTTCGCAATACGATCAGAATTCATCTGTCACTTTTCTTTCAAGAAACGCCAAATCGTCATGTTTCCATCCTATTTCTATTCTATATTCGAAGTGACGAAGTTGCATCCTGACTAAGAGACTGGATACTTATATCGGGGTTTTTTCGGCCCCGGGACAGGACTGGCAACAGTGATACTATTGCAGCGTCTCTACGACGGCCGTTTAGGCAGCGATCCACCAATCGAGAGCCCTAGCTATCGGCTAATTATAAATAGGCTGATGGTTCCATGTAGTCAGCTACCTGTAAGACCCCAAAATGGGTATGAATCATCAGACTACTGGAAGGTTTGCTTCGTTGGACGAAAACACTCAAAAACATATCCAAAAGGATAGTTATTCAGACTGGGGCACTCAGACACTCCGGCGATGTGCGCTAAGGGAGATTTCCTCGCTACGGTGGCGGACAACCCACTCCCTCACTACTGTTTTGCCGGTCATTGCCGACATAACTCGCCGCCAACGTCCTGCCGCGGAGTAGTCTCTGCGACCTCCTGGTATTATTGGGCATATCCCGCTCCTCAGCGTGTTTCATTGTTGGCAAGTAGCCCTGGGAGCGGGATGGAGGCGCCCCTTGTCGGCCTGCGCACCGTGGCGTGAAGAGTGGGTGCTGCCGGAATGAGGCTGGACCGAACCGGTGTTCGGAGGATGCAGAGTGTGCATTGGATCCATGACTCTGTATCATTTGGTGTCACATGCTCAGGACTCGTGTGGCCCCAGCCTGCCGTAGCTTTGGTACCTGACCTGGACGTAGGGCATGTGAGGAGGAGGTTCACATCACTGCCGACAGGGAATAACATTGGATCGTTGCACAGGCACTACACACATGTCATGCGGTGTGCGGTAAAGAGGGGCATGCGGGGGAGGAGATGGCTTGCGCCCCATGCCATGCTGGGGAGAAACAGCCAAAGCCCTTGTCAAAGAAGGCATCAAGAGGCATGCAGAGTCCATGTTGGATCAAGCAGTATCTCGCATTTGGTGCACATTCGGAGAACTTGGAAGGGGCCCAAGTGGCATGATTGTGCCACAGCCTGGATGTGCATCCTCAACATAGCGCATGCCGACGGAGGATTGCGGGATATGCACTATCGGCAGCTAGTAACATATGTTTTTTCGTAGCTATGGGGCCGGGTGGGATAAGGGGGGGCATTGGGAGGGGGGGGGGGGGGGGGGGGGGGTGCGTTGAGGAGCGGAAATGTCAAACACGAGGCTTACTGCGAAGCTCTTATGAGACATGCAAGAGCGTCATTCGGCGTCTATGATGAGGACTCGAAAGGGGTCGGGGATATGCAAGTGGTATGAGCCTGTCGCAGCTTGGATTCTCGCAGATTGAGGAGGTGCAAGTGAGGGCTGATAACAGTACAACCGTTGCCGACAGTAACATGCGATCATACCATACAGCCTGCGGATGCGGCTACTGACGACACCACCTGCCGCTCGGTATTCCACATAGAGTCACCTCCGCAGCACAACATCACCTGTAGTTCACTTTCTCTCAACCAACCAACCTCTCGTCCATTTATATCCTGTTTTTTCGCAGCTAGACCCGTTTCCCACCTGGCGTTCCCGCCACATTAGGGCGGTGAGACGGGGCTCAGGAGGAGACGCAACGTGCGCCATGACGTGCGGAGGAGCCGCAGGCCTTTGCTAAAACGAGGTTCTACAGCAGTGCTATGCTGAGGCACATGGCGGCATCATTCAGCCTCTGGAATGAGGGCACAGAAGGGGGAGAGGTGGCATGAGCCTGCCGCCGCTTGGAGTCATGCCCTTAAGGAGTTCCATGTGAGGAAGGATGACAATACAACTGCTGTCGGCAAGGAGTAACACGCGATCGTTGCAGTATTGTTACATACAGGAGGAGGCCGGGTGGGGAAAACCGCGGGGGGGGGTCTAGGCGCGGTCCATGGGGCCGATGAGGTCCGAGATGGAGTGGTTCTGCTCGGTGACCAGCTGCCGCAGCATGGAGATCTGGCTGTGGTCAACCTCCAGCTGCTCGCGCAGCACGCTGATCTGGTTGAGCATGTGCTGTTCGTGCTGCCGCCACATGCTGAGCTCCGTCTCGCGCCGCTGGCGCTCCACCGCCAGGCACTCGTCCAGCCGCGACATGAGCGTGCCCATGACGCGCAGCGCCTCGGGGTCCGCCGCGCCCGGCCCCACGCCCGCCGCCGCCGCCTCAGGGGCCCAGAAGTTGGCGAAGCCCGCCATGCCCAGCAGGCCGGGGAAGCCCCCCGGGGCGGCGGCGGCCGGCGGAGGGGCGGAGGGGCCGGCCGCCAGCCCTGCCGGGGCGGCGCGCTGCCGCTTGCGTGCCGCCGCCTGGGCCGCCAGCCCCTCCTCCATCTCCTCCGCGCTGCGCGGGGTACCCCGCATCCTGTGGCCCATCAGGCGCAGCGCCGCCGGGGAGTCAAGGCGCAGGCCCGAGGGTAGGGGGAGAGCGGTACCGGCATGACATGACTGCCGGCCACCGTGGCAGGAGTGCACCGTCATGCCATGTCGTAAGCACGCCATGCTGAGCAATAAATCGGGTCAGAGAATCCCCAAATTACTGCGTTGTTTTGCATCGCCGAGGCGGCGCTTTCGCGGCCACGTTTGCGGTGCCTCCTGACATACACATAGTTATACCCAGATAGATGGGTATCTGCTACACTTCCTCGCGCGGGGGGTCAGAAACAGCATCGCGCAGCAAACCCATGCCATGCCCTCACACGCACACCGTGCCGTGGGTTGAGAGTGGCCGCGCCCCGACATGACTGCCTGGCCATGTGACACAGGCGCACAGTCACGCCATGTCTTGATTGAGCGCATCAGTACTTCGACATACCCACACACAGGGGATGTGCCTCCGCGCGGGGGGGCTGACGCCATAATCGGGTTTCCTTCCCAGAGCATCCACTCTACCTCTCACATCGCCAAATCAAGGCACATGCATCGGAGCGTGGCCGCGGTACACCACGTTCACACACCCAACGCACCAACCTCGCATGGCCTGCAGGTACACCGTCCTCCCCAAGGGTGTGCTATCGAAACATGGGTAGCTACGCCCCTTTTGCCTTGCACCGTGCCAACTCCGGCGCTGGGCCTAGTGTCTCCGGGGTATGCACAGTCCCTGCGTGGGAGAGGTGTGGGGGTGAAGGGGGGGGGGGTCCAAGGGAGGGTGAGGACGGGCAGCGCACTGCATCTGATCGAAGATGTTGCGCAGGCGCTGGCAGGCGGCGCACTCCGCCTCGCTCAGCTCCTCGTACTTGAGCCCCCTCCCCTTGCGCGCCTTGCCGCGCGGCCCGCGCAGGAAGGCGCCGTAGATGTCCGAGAACATCTGGCTGAGCTCGCTAACGAGGGGGCGCCGGTAGCGGCCCTCATAGCTGTTGCGCTCCCAAATGGTGTCCAGCACCTGCGCCGCCCCGGGGAGGAGGGGGGGGGGGCGGAGAGGGAGGGGTAAGCCGGGCGGCTTCACAGCAAGCGCACTCTACCCTCCAATGCGCCACCCCCCTGCCGTGGAGCCCGGCGCGCTCCAACAGCGAACCCCCCAATAGGCCGCAGCACATGCCAGCACCCAAGCAGGCCCTCAGGCGCCGCCATGCGCCCGCCTGCGACTGGCCACCGACCGTGCCAGTCTTGGTGGCTTCCTGGTGGCTGCGACAGAGACAGTTTCCCGCCGCTTCCCTTAGCCTTACCGCCGCTTCCCTCTCCCACCGTCACCTCCCGCATGCCTTCGCCCTCGCCATGGCCACCCTCCGACTCCCCTGCCTTCTTTGAGAGTCTATTAATCGTCCGATACTTTCGTCTCTCTTTCGGCCAGGAATCAATTTGCTCCGCCGGAAGATCGCGGATACCTCGTATATTCAGATACCTCGTATATTCATGGCTGAAAACTCTTAGCGTGCTGCAAATCCGGACCGGCCCATGGCAGCACGTCGCCGCACCTGCTCCCACAGCGCGGTATTCAGCCCAGGCCTCCAGCGGTTGAGGACATCCATCTCCTCCAGCGCGTGCAGCAGCTTGATCCGCTCCGGGTCGTCCCAAGTCAGCGACGGCGGGTGGCTGGTGCCGCTTCCCGGCTTCCCAGTGGTGATCCTACCCGCCTCCGAGGCGCCCGAGTAGTGACCATCACCGTCAGCCTCTCCGGAGCCGGACGACGCCCGCTGCATACCTACTCACAACGCGCCCGACCGGCCTGCCTGCTGAACGGAGACGCTTCCAGAGACTGCGACCGCTTCGGGTAATGGCAGTAGGTTGACGTTCGTGGGCCTGTTATGCATTAACCGGAGGGCGGTGCTGGGGGGAAGACGATTTGTGGAGGGCTGCGTGCGAGTATTGTAGTTACTGTGCCACGGGGTTGGGGTTTGATTACACGGGGTAGGGTCGGGCGAAGGAAGAGTACTACTACGGGCGGCAGTCAGGGGGGCGCGGGGGGAAAGGCACAACAGACTGTGCTACGGGGTGAGAGGTTTGGCTACACGGGGTAGAGTCGGGCGAAGGCAGAGTACTACTACGGGCGGCAGGCAGCTGGGTCCTGGTCATAGTGAGCAGTATTCCAAACCAGTAGCAGGGGTCCCTGACGCAAGCGGATGCCGCCGAGCGAGCCTCGTTTATATCGTCACGCGCGCGCCCTGCGCCGCATCATTACCAGTACCGTAGAGACGAAATTAGCGACTACTCGTTTTTGCCGTCCTGGGACTACGACAGGCGGACGACTGCACGACGACGACTACAGGGTACTGTAAGGTCCATTTCATACCACGGTCCGCGTGCCGCCCCAGCCGCGTGCCGCCCTAATACTCGTTCCGAGCGCGCCACGTCGACCGGGCCGCGGGGGCCATTATGAAAATTCGCGCACGCCCCTGACACCAAGGCAGCACGCGTGCGCTTATTTACCCAATGCCACCGGATACGTGGCAGCACGATATCGCGTATCGTTAGGGCGGCACGCGGCTGGGGCGGTACGCGGCCCGTGGTATGAAGTGACCCTAAGGCTATTATGTTTAGAGCTGCTGGGTTTCCTTTTTCCCTCCCTGCACTTACGGTATACGGGTGTCGACATCGGCTGCCCGCGATCTTGGTGCCACGCCAGTAATCGCGGGCAGTCCGGGTGCTTTAGCACTGAGAAGCCGATGTCCGGCACTTGCGTACCCTACCGCCCGCGGCAAGAACAGCTGTCACTCCCGTACCCATCAAATATTATAAAGCCATCATCGTCCGCTAGACTGGACCACTCTTAGTTTTGTGCGAGCCTCCTGCCCGCACAACACTAACTCGCGGTTTCGGACCGTGCAGAGTTTTCAGGCTACTCGGAAACGGTACTGAACCTTCCACCCTCCGCTCGCACTGCCGCTACATGACCAGCTCAAACCGGGGCTCTTCTTTTCTTTCTTCTCCACGCGGCTGCCTCCCCGACGACCCCTTTGCGATGTCGGGCAGCGGCTCACCCACCGCCCCCAAGATGGTCGACGCCGGCAAGGCGTCGGCTGTCGGGGGCGTCGGGACGAGACGAGCAAGACTCGATCGAGGCGGCGCTTCGTAAGGCGGAAGATATAAGATTGAAGCAACTCATCTAGGAGCAGCTCTCCTGGTTCTTCACCAATCAAGAGACTCCTATGCTGCTGGCAACCGCCAGTGAAGAGGGCGCCATTCCGGCCGGGAACGAGTCAGGCGCCGGTGGTCAAGACCGGAAACGCCCTCGCCCTGCGCCCCTTCGAGCGAACAACACTACCTTCATTGGAAAACCGCCGCCCTCGCTACGGCTCTGCCCGGTTTCGAGAACGGGATGCCTCCCGACAGTCCCGGGCTCTTCCCCGAAATCGCCATCAACCGTGTGATCGAGTACAAACCTGCTTGGTAACCCTCGCCTTCAGCCGGCCGCAGATGAATACCGCCACGCCGCGTGCTATAGGGCTTTCATCTCTGGCTCGACTATCGAGTTGCGTAAGCTGCTGGCGGCGGCATTCGTCACCGACGGAATTACTCCGGCCTTCGGGAAGCGGCGCTCGAGCCCATCGTCCACAGCATGGAGGCCATCGACGACGGCCATCGGTTCCGTCTGGCTTACCTCAACAAGCACCGGGATACGCAAGTGCACCACGGCGACACTTTCGCTCTTGACGTCGTACGGGAGCACTACCTCCGCCCCGGTAATGAGAACTGGGGTCGCCCGAGTTCTCCGAGCCAATGGAGGTCTACAAGGACCGCGCGCGTCGACGACGCCAACATGGCGAGCGCCGCGAAAACCACCGCCCGGCTACGTTTCGGCGTCGCCCTCCGGCGCAACGAGCGACCGAGACGGCGGCGGCGGCAGCCGGGAAAACTTCAAGACTACGCGCCCGGGGCGCGAGACAGTAGCGCCACGAGCCACCTTCGCAAAGGACGCCACCAAGGGCAATGCGAAGGTTGAGCCCCTCTCGGTCGACAAGGCCGAATGATGGGGTGCTCCGCCGTGCCGCCCCCATTCAATTGCGTTTCGAGGACAGTCACGCCTGGCGGGCGTGCCTTCCAAATATCGTTGTATTGGAGTCGTCGGCATGAGCGGGACACCCCCACCGCTGACCCTCCTTCGCGAGCCGTCGTCCTCCCTTTACCCTCGCCATGGTCAACCCTAGACCGCGAATCAACTCAAGTATGTGCGACACAATCCTCGCGTTTAAATTGTGCCGACACGTGTGCTTTGCGGTACATTGATATAGCGGGTGTTATGCGGTGTGGATTTGGTACCATTCATTTTTAATACAATGCGCGGGTAGTTATTACCATATCCCGGATGTTTATGTTGTACTGCATACGAGTATTGCGTCACCCGCCTGGCAGGTTGCATGACGTGCTTGCCAGGTTGGCGTCTCTGCGGCCTACGTGACGCCCCGGCGCTACGAGTTTTGCCCGGACTCCACATGGGCGTCATAACTGTTGCAAGAGGTTCCTTCGCAACATATGCTAGTCAGTTGTCGCTGCGGCGGGCGGGCCGCGGCTGCAAGACTACGGCCGGTCCACCGCGTATGTAAAACGACTTTCCCATCGCCGAGCGGCCTCATGCAATGCCTTGTGAGGCACCATCAAACATTCCTCTCTCAGCACCCCACCCCCCTCCCCCGACGGCGGTTATAGTCCTGCCGTGGTCTTCATACGCATTCGTCATGTCAATTACCGGTCTCAAGGCATGAATGACGGCCGGACAGACGGCAGCAGGCCGTCGCTCCGTCGCCGGACACGATGTCACCCTCGGCGGCATGCTGACTGTCACCACGGCACTTACGGCTTGGTTAGCGTGCCAGCATGCTCAAATGCCGAGCAGCGAACAAGCAAGTGGACTTGAGCCCGCCGCACATGTGCAATCGTCGACTGTGTGGCCGGATCGTGCTGAGAATTGTGTTGCATCACCGCCAATGCAGCCGAATATGCCGGGCAGCGCAGCGTCGGCAAGCGAGAGCTGCTCTGTCTCTTATGCTCGTCCGATTGGCAAGCAACAAGAACCTGCGCTACGAGCTCAAGCCCGTCATACTCCTCCCGCCGTTGTCCACCTCCGCACGGCTGCTGCGACATTCCGCCGTGTCGCAGGCGGAGTCGGTGCGTGGACACACACACACACACACACACACACACACACACACACACACACACACACACACACACACACACACACACACACACACACACACACACACACACACACACACACACACACACACACACACACACACACACACACACACACACACACACACACACACACACACACACGCACACACACACAAATATGTAATATACCACATGTTGCGGTAGCTTTCGCGCCCTTTCCCACAATTATTGCTAGCGCGGACGAGGGCTGCGGAGCTCTACACCCTGGCATTTGAGCAGTATGTAAACCTTTTGTCGGCGAGTGCGCGTGCGGCCTGACGGCGCACCGTCGTCATCATCGTACCCGTCGCAGTACCCGTGGTTTGGAGATCGCTGCATGGGCAATAGTATGATGAGCCCTATCTGCCGTCAATGATTTACTTAATATTATCATAGCCCACATTGTACACACAGTAGCTCCCGATACGAGGTTCCGCGATATCTCCGCGTGTAATCGCGAGCACGCGGTGTCCGCGGCTCCACTCTGTTCTCCAACATCACGAGTCTACACCGACTCCCCCTTCCTTGCGCGGCCTTCCCGAGCGACCTGCCGCGCTAACCCTCTTCGCCCGCCGTCCGCGCAGCGGGCTCTCACGGGCAGCTAGGGGAGCAAGGTACTCACGCAACGCTCGCTACGATGTCAGCGGCTACATTACCCTGCCGTCATGGCGTCAGCTTCGTGCCGCACATGGTCATGTCGTCACCACCCGGCGAGCGCCACCCTCAGACCCGGCAGCAGCGTACGCCGCGTTCCGGCGTTCCGCCCCACCACGAATACACCTACTTCATCGCCGACGCCGAAGCAAAGGCTCCCTGGAGCGAGCTCATGCGAGGCAGCATCGAGGCCCTCTACGGCTCGGACGACGACTGGGGTGCCAAGGTGATCGATCTGCTGACTACCTCGCTCACGGCCAACACCTATACTCCAACTACGATGGCAAGATTTCGCCGAGTTTTGCATCGACAAGGAAGTCATTTCCAATCTGGACAGCACCGAGTCTACATGCGTCCACTACCTCGCATGGATTGCGGAGCGTGGCACCATCGGTGCCGGCTCTCTGCAACCCTACCTCTCGGCCATCAACACCTTCCTTTTCCACACCGGTCGGGATAACGCCCCGGCCACCGGCCTAGCCATCGCCGCGGCATGAAGCGATCTCTTCAAATCCGTCCGCTCAAGACTAGAGAGGAGCTGCGGCGCGCCCCCTTCCATGTGATGTCAGCACCGACCTCGCCTACCTTGCTACTCTTCTCCCTGACCACCCCCGGCTACGGCACCATCGTCCTCGAGGGAGCCGCGGTATGCTCAACATTTATGTTTTACTCCCGTGGCGCGAGTCCATCGTTTCCTGCCGACTCCACGACATGGCCGTGGACACCCACAACATCACCCTCTTCGACAACCGCGGGAAGGGGGGACATCGCAAGCGTCGAGACGGGTTCAAGCCCCTACTCCAAAACCCTGCCACCGCCGTAGTCCCCGCGTAGACAGCCCTTCTCCGCCGCTTCATCGCCTACCGCGACGCAGCCTTCCGGGTAGCCCCCTCCCCCAAGCAATCTGACCGATTCTTGGCGCTCCCCGGCGACAGGGCTACCCGTCCCGAACGTGGAACGCCTCCACCCTCGGCGACTGGCTCAAGCAGGCCGTCGCCCGCATCAATCGACCCCCCCCCCCCCCCCCCCCCCCGAAGCAATCGTGTGGACCTCGCACTCCTTACGGAAGGGCGTTGCGTCTGGCGCAAACGCAACGGGCGTGCCCAAACGCAACGGGCGTGGACACAATCTGTCATTGGGGCGGTTGGTCCCGCAATTCTGCAGAAACCAACGATTACATCGACACGACGACTCTTCCTACCCGCCCCGATGCGCTCCTATTCGGCTGGCTCCCTCCCCCCCCCCCCCCCCCCCCCCTTGTGATCCTTCGCAGCCTTTTCGGCAACGCCCCCGCTCCGTCGGACGACGCCCCGCCCCCTCCGCAGTCCTGAAGAACGAGGTGGCTAATCATCCCTGCCTACCTTCCTTTGAAATATTTAAAGCTGCGTTCATGGGTTTCCGTTTCCCTCCCTGCACCTAGGGCATACGGGTGTCGACATTAGCTGCCTGCGATCCTGGCGCCACGCCAGTAATCGACGGCCGGCAGTTCCGATGCTTTAGCACTAAGAAGCCGATGCACGCACGGCATTTTGCGTACCGTCCGCGGCAAGAACAGCGGTCACCGCCATACGCATCAAATCTTATAAAACCGTCATATGCATCGTCCGCTAGACTGGAACAATATGTTCGTTTTATGCCTGCCTCATGCCCGCACAACCCGCATGCCCTCCGCCCTCTTTTTGTGGCTCTTTGCCGAAAATACCCCGCCCTTTCATTGTAACTAAGCCTGCGTACTTTTCGGCTAATCTTCCCCGCCTACCTCCCTTTGCTGAAATTACTGTTGCGTCTATGGCGGCGGCGCAACGAAAAATCAGATTCACGGCAAACGTATTTAAAATTCGAGCAATATTTAAGCCCTCTCATTTCTGCAGTTTTTATCACGCGACGCGTGCGTGACGCGTACGGCTTTCCAGTTGCGGCTCACACACCCACGCAGTCGACGACTCCTACGGGCCCGCCATGCGTCCCGGCACCGACCCAAACCGTACATGCCCTGAAAACTCCCTCTGCAGGTAGCGGGGGGGGGGGGGGGGGGGGGGGGCTGTGGGACCGCCTCGTACCGCGTTGACCTCCGAATCCTTGTTTTATGGGCCGCTTGTGCGCGGGCGCAGTTCAGTTTCGTACTGCACTGACTCACCCCGCTGCCGGATGCCCGCCACCCCAATCACATGGGCTCCCTCCATACAGCGCCTCGACTGAAACATCCACTCGTATACCATTGGCATGTCGTTTGACTAGGTCCGTATGTTACTGGATTTTCGATCAAATGTCCCGCTGCGTCGCTGGTATGTGATGTGCTGCGGGGTGTTGCATGGCGCTATGTCCACCTGCCCGCAGTGCGTCTTTTTCACTGCGGTGGAGCGACAAGGCCATGTCGCGGGTATGACATGTAATGAGTACAGAAACGCCTCGGACGCCGCACTGGTCGTAACCTCCTACAATGGCACGTGCACTCTCCGCACCCAACTGGCGTGGAGGCTGAAGAAGGGGGAGGTGGGCGCCTGATGGGGCACTTTCGTCAGAAACATGTTGAGGGAGCAGCTCAAATCATGGCCCGACTTCAACACTACCACCTGGCACAAGTTCCGGACCAAGGATGACAAGCTTTCCGGCGAGGAGCACTTCGTCATCAGCTACACGGCTACAGCGAGGCGGCTCACCGGCTTCCACCTCACCCCGCCCCTTGGGTCGGGCTGGGCACGGAGTCTTTGCGTATGTGGTTGCTGGCGTCAACCATATCGCTGTGCTGATGATCCCCATTGCTGTCATCCACATAACAAGGTACTATTCTGATAGGGTCATCTACCTGAATCTCACTGGGGGTGATGATAATTGTAAGAACTTCAATGTGCAGTGGGCCAAGGTGTTGTTCAACGTGGGAAAGGTTGGCTACGCCGACGCCGTCGACCCCCATCAGCTCATGGACGCCCCCCACGAATGGACTGATTCCGACAACGAGGAAGTTTGGCATGGAGTGCCGCCCCCCTTTACCCCTGCAATGAACTACATGTGCAATATGAGGTGAGAGTTGCTGCGGGGCGCTTATGTCCTGCAGCACATGCCCGCTGACGTCCACGCAGTGGTGCACTTGGTGCGGAACTGGGCTGTGATGGACGTGGAGGTGGCAGCGTGCTAGGCACCGGCCGGGTGTAATTACACATTTTAGTCTCAGGCTATTCACGCCTCATCTATGGTCTGCACCAGAACATGGAGGCGTAGCGTGGGCCGACCGAGAAGGTCCGGAAGCGGAATGGTGCGGAGTGTTGGGATGTGATGGGCCGCTTACCTCTGATGCTTTCAATGGTGGTGCTCATGGCGCATCCCAAGTTCGAGTTGTACCTGGACCGCCACGGCAAGTTCATCCGCGTCATCGCCATGTGGACGATCGACGGGATCGCCAAGGAGCATTGGCCAAGGTTTGGGGCAGCAATCAGCCGGGCAGGTCAGGAATGGCTACGCGTCTTCAACCGAGTGGCGAGCCGCCCTCAGGATGTCACCCCGACGATGCACAATGCGGTCGCTCACTACGGTAACCTGGTGGCAGAGCTAGGCCTGATGCTCGGTCACTACATTGAGGGCATGGAGCACAAGCACAAGCCAATCAAGCGTGATGGGACGGAGGGAGCACACCAACTTCCGCGACTTCAACTCCGAGTACGCCAGCCCCTTCACACTTCCATCATGAAGTGCGCCCGCCGACTCCTGTCAAGGCATTGCGGGGTGGAGACTCGTGTGCCAGGAGGCCAGAGCAACAAGCGCAACAAACCCAACACCTTCCTAGCCACAGCAAAGCGGCTCAACGGGGCCGGGCCAGACGACTAGATCCCCGCATATGAGGTGAGGACGACATACGCCTAGGAAGGCCGATTGCGACGCGCTACTCGACGAAGTTGCACGACTGCAGAATGAGTGGCTAGACAAATAAATACATGTGGCATCATGTCAGCGTTGACGCCCAGGGTGCATATCGCTCAGCCACACGCAAATGTACTCCCATGCTTGTTGCTTCTGCAGTTGCAAGTGATGCTGACAAACACCCAATTGGTGGTGTTGTTGGTGAAGCCGTGCAGGCAGCCGGGGACCGCCTTCCAAGGATTGATGGGCAGGTGGGCTGCCTTGCCAGGGCGATGCCCTTTGTGGACAGCCAGGAAGATCTTGTAATGGTTGTTGTTCTTGGGGAGGTGCCGCTCGTGCTATGCAATCCATTCCTGCGGCATTATTATGAATAAGATCTCAATGCATTCCACACTGCTCATGTGCATATATATGGTGGAAGGGGGAGGGGGCGGGTTGGTGGGGGGGGGGGGGGGGGGGGGTCACCTTGCAGCACGGGCATTGATGCTTCTCGGTCAGACCGTACTCAACGCCCCACACGTGATTGCACATGTACATCTGCAACAAGAACCGTCTCGCGGGTAGGGTCCCTGGCGCGAACTGCTCCGTTAGCCATGACAGCTTCGCCTTCTCCATGTGGCATCAATGGCAGGGATGCCCGCATGACGATCCACCCAGGCCCCCACACCCAACACCCCGCCCTCAAAGCGTTCAGCTATGAACTCCTCCACGTTCGCTGCATATTCCGCTCCCAACCTGCGATGCGCGATGTTGTCGTTATTGTTCATGGGTCCTCCTCGCTTGAGCTATTGGGTACATGGGTCGTCGTCGCCTCCATCCTCGTCGGCGCTCTGCGCCTCCTCTCACAACATGTTAAAAAATTCTGCCTCCAATCTTTTCTACCTCTGCCTTGCAGCCACAGCTTGCAGCCTCATGTTGGCCGCTAGCTCCTCGTTTAACGACACTTGTCGTTCCAGCTCTAGGCTCCATCGTCGCCTTGAGCTGCTCGTTTCTGCCGTGCAACATAATGCGTGCTGCGTCGAGCCGCTCATGGAGTGGGTGACAATAGACATGTTTGCAGCCTTGATCGGTGGCTTCTTGCCGACGGCCGGCACCGGCTTCGCCGACTTGCTCGCCGCGCCGACGACCGCCCCCTTCTTATTTGCTGTGAGGGCACGACCTACTCGTTCCTCATCAACACCATGCTGCCACCTGGTCGCGGCGTCATCGGTGCAGTTCTCGTTGTGCGGCACTGACAGGGTGAACGGGCGGAGCAGCATGTTTGTATTTGAAAAGCAACAAAAATGCCAGTTGTTACATGGCCAGATCAGCTAGTTGAACGGCCCGCCCTGGCCAAAGCCCACCACCCCACCTACCGGGCCCGGGACCTTGCAAGGGGCTAGGGGTTGGGTTTAAGGCCATGAACATGCCCTAGGAACAGTGCGGGCCCCTTGGGAACCAAGGTCTTGCTGGGGTGTGTAGGGCACCTTAAACATGCTAACAGCTTTCATTACGTTTGTTGTACCCGTATGTTCGCCCAGTACTACAGGCG
Organism: Tetraselmis striata; assembly: GCA_006384855.1. Classification (NCBI taxonomy): domain Eukaryota; kingdom Viridiplantae; phylum Chlorophyta; class Chlorodendrophyceae; order Chlorodendrales; family Chlorodendraceae; genus Tetraselmis; species Tetraselmis striata. The sequence goes on from VCJN01003055.1 coordinate 79,960, forward strand.
TCAAAAATATTGAACGGGTTTTCAACGGCCTAGAGAGGATTCAAATCGTTGTTCTGCGCGGTACTAGTACGAGATACAAATATAGTTTAAAAAATCTGCGGGCAGTGGTCACTTTCAAGCTAAGGCATGAGGCCTAGCTCCCGTGCCCGCGAGACGGGGTTCGTCTCCCGTCCTAACTGGGCCTACGCGTCTTCGCGAGCTCGGCTCCAGTAGTGAGATGGAATTGTACGCGCGAACCACGGTGCGCGGACTTCGGGACCGTCCCAGGAGCAGCGGGTGCAACTACGACGTACCTAGAGATCACCGCCACAGCATGACGTTATGTACCGCACGTCCGCACCCTTATATTGCGATTACTTCCAATCAACTCCAACTTCTCCATTTCCAACCGGCCCTTAACACCGGGCGAAGTACAGCGTATGTACTAAATCCGGGCGAGCCGGCGCGGCTACTGGTACAATTAGAGTGATCCTCCTGCGAAACGGTGGACCGTCCGACGACTGGACGCCCCACCACCAGGCCAACTGCCGGCTTGTGCCCACAGTGGCGTGAAGAGCAGGCCCTCCAGGAGGACACCACCACAGCCAGCATGGACACAGACAGATCTGAGGAGCAACATGACGCCGGGGTCGGCACCTTTCTGGCCGCGCTACGAGGCGGCAGAGTGCAACAACCAGCGATCCGCACGGTCGTAACTGCAAGAAACTTCGCAGGCACCCAACTCTCACCAGCAACCCGCTGTCACATACGCGTGCTACAACGCCCATCCCACCTACTTCTCACCGGCCTCCCAGCCGGCACGGACGATGCCCCCCATGTGGCCCTACTGTTCGGCGATCTGGTGGCCCAGCACCAAGTATGAACGAGGAGTCGTGCGGCCGGACTGTGAATAACCTGATCCGCACCCTCAGCCCCAAAATCGGAGTTCAAATACTACAAGCAGACATCAGAGTGGTGACTCGCCGTCCCCCCAAACCCAACGCCGCTACACTGAGCGGCATAAGGCTCCCCACCACCACCGGGTCCGTCATCCTACGACTGGCCCGCAGGGAAACAGCCGTGAAGGTTCTACATACCCAATGGACAGGAGAGGGCACAACGATCCTTGACCGCTAGGGCCGCCGCTGCTCCACCTGCCTGCTCGGAGCTCCACACCTCGACGACATTGAGCGGCCGGTACACCATGTGTGGCTTCGCTCCCCCGTGTTCAGAGGCATCACGGAGGCCGACATGTTGCTGCGCCTGGCGGAGGGCCTCCTCCCAGCGTACGACCAACCCCAGCCGAGCGAAGCGGCGACAGACCAACCGGCGGCGACACCAGCAGACGCCTTGGCACTCGCTGGAGTGCGAGCCTGGGCCGAGTACGAGGCCAACACAGACGCGGACGACGCCGTCATCTGCCCCTCGACCCGCACACTGCTGGCCTTCCTGGAGGTCCGAGAGGTGTGGAAAGCCCGCCGCTCAGCCGACTCGGTGCGCCTCGAACTCCTCGATCCTGAGGCGGCGCGCCTACTCCATGACGTGTGCCGCGACGCAGTACTGGCGCTGCCGTTTGGCGACCAGTCGCAAGGCCGAGTAGTGATCCAAGTCACAATAGAACACAACGAGGACCGAGAGGACCATCCAACCACCTCACTCCCAGGAGTACTGCCCCCGGCGCTGTCCAAACAGTTCTTCCGATGCGCAATGACGGCCAGAGCGATCTGCACCGGCCCTCTGGCCGACCTGGAGCTGCCGACGGTGGAGCAGCTGGCGGAGGCCATCGCAGCTACCATCAGCCAGCGCACCATCACACCCCCGGAGCTGCAACACGCGCATGCGCAGTGGCTGACGGACACCATGACAGCTGCCGGCGTCGAGATATACCTCCACCACACAGAACCGACACTACTACGCGTGGGAGACGACAGCCTCTGCGCCATCTCCCTCGGCAAAGAAGACGAGGAGTTCGCTGACACTCTGCGCCTGGCAGTGGCCCTTATCTCCCATGTCGCGCTACTGCGGGCGATACGCCTTCGCACCATCGTCATCTACCTCACAGAGTCCGAGATCGACCCCTCGGAGCTGCTCATCCACCCCTTCAGCCTGACGATCCGCGAGGCGGAAGAATTGGGAAACAACACTGGCCACAACCAAATCCGACGCGCAGCGACAGGCTTGCGAAAGAAGGCTCGGAAGACCGCCCCAGCGTCCCTCGCCCTGCGAGCCACCGGACGCCCAATCTACACCCTCACCCTGCAGCTGACCGCCCACCACCACATCATCATCGCACTGTGAGATTCAGATGTGACATACGGGTGACGAAGCACTACTACTAGCGACTATTATTTATCCGTGAAGGCTGCTGGTGGCGGCACGTCCATCCAGTTACGTGCGAGTACATCCGGCGTTATTGCCGGCGGGCGATAAATCCTTTTTGTCATCATTCTGGTAGTCGTACGAGCCCGGTAAAATGTTACATGGCACTGACGTACAAGGTACAAGGTTGTCCGTGCAGTACCGGGTAGTACGCGATATATTTATTACGCCGGTACCGGGTATCTAGTACCCGGTACCCGGTACCCGGGCACGATGGAGAGTGGTCCTGTGGATAACTACGACTATTAGTACATGGGAGCGCAAATCTCAGCCGTACTATTCGGCCAAAGTGGGGAATTTTGTGTACATTATAGCTAGTACTGTTGAACGGGCCTGCCAGCCGTCCGATCAAAGGTCATCAGATGGGCGGTTTGGCTGCCATGTTTTGCCAAAGAGTGCTCACGTTACATAAATATTCGCGAGGGGGAGGGCGGGGGCAGGCAGCGGTTTGCCGAAGAATGATTGAATTACAATATTCGCGACAGCTGCCATCGGGGAATGTGGCCCGGCGGGGGGGGTGGGGGGGCGGGCGGGCGTGGTCCCCCCGCCGCCCCCGCGCCCCCCCCCCCCCCCCCCCCCGCCGCTCCCGCCGGGGGAGTGAGGGGAGGGGGGTAAGGGGGCGGGGGCTACTGCTTGTTCTTGTTCTTGCGTGCCCGGGGGACCCTCCGCTTCGACGATCTCGCTGCCTCCGCCTCCGCCTGCGCCTGCGCCTCCGACTCCGCGACCGTCAGTTTCTTACCTCGGCGTTTCTTCACTGGCCTCTTCCGCTTCTTGTCATCCCTCAGTGTCTTCACCACCCCGGGAGGCTGTGCCGTCGACGACGCCGCCATGAGCTTCCTTACCTTCGCGTCGGGACGCCCCCTGTGCCCAGACACCCACAACAAGCCACAATCGTTTCGCCTTTAAGCGGCTGAGGATGCGGCCTCCTCGGCCACCACGAGTTGCGCCGCTGGCACTGTGGAAGCCTTGGCGTTGAGGTGGGCCTTACGGCGCTCCCGGACGAACCTGCGCGCGGCACAAGTTAGCCACGAGTGGGTGCGTGCTAATGTGGAGGATGGAGTGTTTTGTTGCGCGCCCACCTTGTCACGCGTTTCCTCATGTCTTTCTCGTCCTCCTCGATGCCGGCGGCGCGGACACGCGAGACAACAAGGCTCGCCGCCCACTTTTGCCCGGGGGGGGCGAGGTCGGCCATGGCGCTGTGAGCGGTGAAGGGGGGGGGGGGGGGGGGGGGCGGCCGAGGTGGAGAAACTAACACCCAGTCGACGACCGCCTTCCGCAGCAGTCAACGACACATCGGAGGCGAGGAGCAGCGCGCCACTACTATTTATATGCACGTATTGTCAAGAGCTAGTCGGTGCGGCATTGTGTCGGTGTAATTTCGCAATGTTTATTGTTGAAGTAGCACGGCGTAATGGATACGGCGAGTGAATCCGGGATAACGTGTGCGACAAATGTGCGCGCGCATCGTTGTGCGGCGGTGTGCGGCGGTGTGCGGCGGTGTGCACCGATGTTAATATAGTGTGAATATTATATCGGCCGTAGACGATCAGGTCTGGCAGCACCGCCCGTGCTTGTAAATAAGCGACAATGGATCTAGTCTCCCGCTAGTCTGTGCACCGCCAGTGCACTCCGCAAGCCTCGCCTCCATCCGCGTCGGAACCGGTAGTAAGTGTTGTTGTGTGCGCACATCGTGACAACATTACACGGTGGCAATTGCAATTATTAGCGGTGGATAATGTGAAGGCGTTTTCGAAATCGACAGAGAATGAGGCGGTGCTGGCGGAGTGCATTGGCGGTGCATAGAATAGCGTGTTGCTGGGGTTTTGGCTGCATCGGACGCCGTATTCCCACCCATCCGGCACGGAATGTCCGGTTTTTACACATTTGTGTGTTAATAAAGTGTGAATATTACGCGTCTTTTACGCCGGGTGGATGGGCATCCGGCGTCCGATGCACCCCAATTATTTGCAGCACGCTACTCTACGCACCCCCAACGCACTCCGCAAGCCTCGCCTCCATCCGCGTCGGAACCGGTAGTAAGTGTTGTTGTGTGCGCACATCGTGACAACATATTACACGGTGGCAATTGCAATTAGCGGTGGATAATGTGAAGGCGTTTTCGAAATCGACAGAGAATGAGGCGGTGCTGGCGGAGTGCATTGGCGGTGCATAGAATAGCGTGGTGCTGGGGTTTTGGCTGCATCGGACACCGTATTCCCACCCATCCGGCATGGAATGTCCGGTTTTCACACATTTGTGTGTTAATAAAGTGTGAATATTACGCGTCTTTTACGCCGGGTGGATGGGCATCCGGCGTCCGATGCACCCCAATTATTTGCAGCACGCTACTCTACGCACCCCCAACGCACTCCGCAAGCCTCGCCTCCATCCGCGTCGGAACCGGTAGTAAGTGTTGTTGTGTGCGCACATCGTGACAACATTACACGGTGGCAATTGCAATTAGCGGTGGATAATGTGAAGGCGTTTTCGAAATCGACAGAGAATGAGGCGGTGCTGGCGGAGTGCATTGGCGGTGCATAGAATAGCGTGTCCCTGGGGTTTTGGCTGCATCGGACGCCGTATTCCCACCCATCCGGCACGGAATGTCCGGTTTTCACACATTTGCGTGTGAATATATATAGTGTGAATATTACGTACGCGTCTTTTACGCTGGGTGGATGGGCATCCGGCGTCCGATGCACCCCGAATCTCACCAACACGCTACTCTACGCACCCCCAACGCACTCCGCCAGCCCCGCCTCTTTCCGCGCAGGTCCTACGTTCCATTGTATGTATATACATACGTACATGTACTGCTCCGAAACCAGCCCAAACTTAATGAGTGCACAAGTGTAAATGGGGGGGGGGGGGGGGGGGGGGGGGGGGGGGGTGGCGGCGGGGCATCCACTCACACATACCCCGGCGATGCATGACAGATATTACATGCCGTGGCGGGTCGGCGGGCCGACCCGGCGGGCCGACCCGGCGGGGGGGGGGGGGGGGGGGGGCGTCTATTCAACTACACGTGCGACAGTGTCGTTTCGGGGAGCAGTATATGTGCCCGGCCTCATTTATACCGCCCCCTACCTGCGCTGCATGGTCCACCCCTACGAATTACTTAGCACAAACCGCCATTACTTAATAGGAACCTAGCACAGCCAGGCTTATATGCCCGCTTTGCCGATCAACTTCTACGCACTTTCCGTCCCTTAACCGCCGGACATGGGGGTTAAGCCGCCAGCCTCGGCAGTTGCTTAGCCAGACTTGGCATCCCGTACCGTGTCCATGGCTTCGCAGCTCTGCCGCCGGCACACGCCGAGTCCGGCGCTTGCTGCCGCGGGGTTGCGCACGCATGCACGCACGGTAATACGCCGCCGACGCCGCCACGCTTATTTCCACCACCTTCGCCAGCCGCAGCTTCGCACGCCTTTCCGCCGACATACGAAACGCACGAATCCCCCCCCCCCCCCCCCCCCCCCGTCCCCGCGTCATGTATATTATATTCGAGGCGACTATGCGGGGCGCAGCACACGCCGCGGCTTGGGTCGGCGGAGCGGCAGGCGGCGGGAGCCCTAATGGCCGGGCAGTATTCACACCCACACAGGCACCGCCGCTCACCTCCGACGCGGATGAACCGCCTCCCAAAGGAAACATGCCGGTTGGTGGTAATCCCAGCAGGCGTGGGGTGCCGGCGCCGGTACTGGTGCGACGGAGCTGTCGCGTCAGGAACCGCACCGCATGTGGAGCAACACATGGCGGTGCCGGCCCCACCTATGTCTAGGGCCACCTCCTCACAACACCCCGCCACGACGGCGTCGGCCACCGCCGACGGCGCCGTTGCGGGGGGGGACGCCCTGCCAGGCGACGATGATGCGCCTGGTGCGCCGCGTCAGGAGGCGGAGGAGGCTGTGGTCGAGGCGACTGATCGGGCTGAGGGGGTTGTCGAGGCGAGCGAGGCTGCGCTCGCGCCACCCGCCCCGCAGCCACCTGCGGGACATGCCGACTTGCTCGTCGCTATGTTGACCGGAGCACTACGAGCAGTGGCGGGAGGCGGCCACATGCACTATCATGTGCGTGTCCTGGCCGGACGCCCGTCATGCGTGGACTGCGGCCAACGGACGGACTGGGAGTGTTGCGGCGACGGCACCCCGGCTTTGTGCGGCCCCAAGTACCCATGCATGGCGACCCATCAGCGGGCAGTCCCCTGCCCGACCACGGCCACGGTGAGGGCGGAGTTCCGCCATGTCAGGGACGCGTTCCACGACGCGACTCGCGCCGCCGTGTGTGAGGCTTCCGAGAAGGCACGCGCGGCTGGTAGGGTGCGCAGGGTGAGGCGGCGGACGGCCCAGGAGCTGAAGGAGAGCGAGACATGCCGTCAGTGAGGTCGGGCGCAATGTCATTGGGTGGGGCACACGGACGTGTAACACTTGCACTTTGCGCGTACTGCTGGGTTACATCCAAGCGGTGTCACACTATGCAACCGGAAAGGCTGCGTTGCTACTGCAAACGATGCTACGCCTCACTCGGTAGCAACCGCTGCCCCGCCTATCCCACAGCCGCTGCCCCCCCCCCCCCCCCGCGCGCGGGATCCCCGCCATCAGCAGCTTGCACTTGCACTTTGCGCGTACTGATGGGTTACATCCAGGCGGCGTCACACCGGAAAGGCTGCGTTGCTACTGCAAACGATGCTACGCCTCACTCGGTAGCAACCGCTGCCCCGCCCATCCCACTCGGGATGCTGAGAGCAGCTAAAGGGCACCGGGGGCGGGGCAAGAGGGAGCAGGGCCAATGATTGTGGAAGAGCGGGGACCCGCTTGCATGCCATCGTATTATATCTTGCACAATATCTGTTGCTGCACTCATATCTCACATCACTAGCTTAGCTATAGTGATCCCCCCCCCCCCCCCCCCCCCCCCGCACCGCGTACGCACAAGCCTGGGTATACGCATCAACTGCCCGCCGGGATGAGAAACTGGTATTGGTAGTGTGTCTGTTGGGTGGAGGGGGGGCAAAAGAGCTGCCAATTGCTGCCAAGCTGGTGCGTTACATTGGGGCAGGCGCTGGGCAGACAATTGGGGCTCGCTTCAGAGCATTGTCTAGTGCCTATGCGGCTGCGCCGCCTCCGCCGCATGCAGACTCTCCGGGCTCACCAGCACCGCCACCTCAGTCATGCGGCCCTGCATCCCGCAGCCCGCCGCCGCCAGCCAGATCAGAGGTATCCAGAAGCCAGTGCTGGGGTTGTTGCGGCATGACCGCATAGTTTTCAGCGGCTGCCGTCCACAACTTGTAATGCATCCCTTTCCGCCGATTCCGCTGTATGCGCTGTCTTGGCGCCGCGCTGCCCCGGCCGCCGCGCCTTGGCGCCGCGCTGCCCCGGCCGCCGCGCCTTGGCGCCGCGCTGCCCCGGCCGCCGCGCCTTGGCGCCGCGCTGCCCCGGCCGCCGCGCCTTGGCGCCGCGCTGCCCCGGCCGCCGCGCCTTGGCGCCGCGCTGGGTATCGAGTCCTCCCCTCCCTAGTGAGCGCGTCCACCTGCGCCTTGCGCTCGGGGCCGTCCTCCTCCGTCACCACATTCTGCAACCCCCACCGCGTGACGAACCACGCAGCTCCTTGCAGGCGCTTGTACATGTTCCCAAGCACCGCCAGTCGTGACACCGAACGCACCACCGCTGGGGACGCGAGCTCCTTCTCGGGCATGATCGCCTTCACCCGGGCCTCCTCGAGGAGCGGACCGGCGTTAAGAATGGAAAACGTTTCCATGTGGTGCAAGCAGTCCTCCATGACCCAGCCGGGCTGCACCGTCACCTTGCCTGACCCTGCAGTCATGGAGGGGAATGCCGTCACGCCCACGCCCACGCCCACGCCCGGGGGGGGGGGGGGGGGGGGGGAGGGGTTTACCTTTCGATTCTTGGACACTGCAAACGAAGGGCGCAACCCGCGTTCAAAGTTGCTGGGTATCGGGACTAAAGCCTGGCGCCGGTCTTCCTGCTTCATAGCTCGGAATCCAATGTGGCCCTACACGGTGACAAATTTCCTCCAGAAGTCCCTTCCCAAGCCAAAAAAAACAGGTGGAACGGCGCGAGGGGGAAGAGGTTGACCATGCTGACATAGCCCCGGACCACATGCACATGGCACACGCCATGGCAGCTAGTGTTCTGCTTGGCCTCCGCCAGCCGGGTTGTGTTGACCGCACGCCGGGCAAGGTGCGTGATTCACTAGACAAGTCATCGCCTTCATGGACGGTTACCAAGCGAGCCTCCCCGTCCGCATCCACAGGGGGGTGCTCCTGGGCAGCCGTCATAGCCTCCACAACCTGCCACGCCGACCGGGCGGGTGCGTGTGATTCCATACAACCGCAGTTGAGTGGTGCCACCAGCACGCAGGCCGGGCCCACTCACCTCTGAACGCAGAAGGCCCACAATGCCCCCGTCCTCGAAAACAGCGCGCCACTGGGTCGCCCCGCCGTAGTCCTCCAACACCCACTCGGTAACGACGCCGGTTATCACGCCGTAGTGCCATACTCCCCGGAACTTCTTGGCGATGACCTTCATGTAGAAGTCGCCGGGATCGCCTTTCCATATCACGCCCTCATCGCGGGTTCCACGCCCGCCGGCGGCCACGCAGGCGCGTCGATGTCCATACCGTCTTCGCCAACGGGGTCCTCCCCCACGCCCATCACATCGTCCACCTTCGAGCCGCCGTCGTCCGAGACCGGCGCCGGCGGGCCGTTTCCGACGGCTGCAGCTACTCCTGCTGCCGCCCCTGTTGTTGTTGCTGCTGCTGCTGCCGCCCCTGCTGCTGCTGCTTGTGATAAGGCGGCCTTGCGGCGCAACTTAGCCGCACGCTTCAACGAGTGGCTACAGTTCGGGAATTTTAGGAAGTGCCGCTCTCGCGCCATCTTATCACAAGTGCCCGTCACGTTGCCCCGGCAGTGCTTGCATGAGTACACGCCATCCTTCGACACACTCGCTATCCATCCCTTTGCCGGCATGCCTGCTGCCGCGCGCGGGGGGCGGGGGGGGGGGGGGGGTTGAGAGTTGGGGTGGATGTAACCCACCACCGGCAGGCAACACAGATGCGAGTGCGCGGCTGTCCGCGCTTGATTCAACGGTGAGCGGCGGTGACCGTGAGGCGACCCCATACTTCATGCGCGTGCTGGGGCGTTACACAATCATCAGCAGTTAGGGCGGCTGCATTAAAACGCGCACCTACGAACACCACCTACCGCCTACCACCTACCGTACCACCTACATCCGCCCACACCTCCGCCCGTCGTGCCGCACATCGCCGCACACCGCGGGGTCAGCGGTCAGCGATGTGCGGTCAGCGATGTGCGGCGATGTGCAATGAGTGCGTACATCCGCCTGTACTTAGCCCGGGTGCTCCGCGTCGGCGGGCGACACGCGAGCCCGCGTGCGCATATCAATTTGATGAAATTATGGAAACGAGAAATTCATATAGTACTTTACAGGTCGCGCGCGATAGTCGTCGCTACTGGGTATGAAATCCACGTCCCTCGTCCGTCCCGTATCGTCCCCGTATGTCGTCGTTCGTCACCAGTAGGGCACACTTGCGTCACATCTGAATCTCACAGTGTCGGTGGCACCCGCAGCACCGACAGAACATACCAGTGGCGCTAGACAGTGTCGACACTGTGCGGGAAGATCAAGGCCGCGGCAGCCCCGGCACCAACCGAGAGGCGCCCTGCCGACACATCGCCAGCCCCACCATCAGCAGACCCAATCCAACTGCTACTTCCCGCGACCCCAGCAACCCAGACCGCACCCCAGGTCCGCGACGCTCCCCCCCATGGTTCGAGCACGTACCACCGAGGAGCGGAGCGGTCGCAGACGCAGTGGCAGCCATCGACCAGCGCGGAGCAGCAACATAGCGCGCCCCCGGAGCAGCCCACCCAGCCCCTACACCTTCAGCCACAGCCCAAGCGGCAACTGTCATGCCGGTAGCGCAGGCGGACGAGGAGGAGGAACTGGAGCTCAACTACGAGGAGAACGACAGCGCCATGGAGGTGAACACCACCCAGGGCGAGGCAGCAGAGACACCAAGTCCGGCAGACATATCCCTCGATTCTCCCCGGCGCTCGACAATGCACCGCACATTCCGGGAAGGCACACCCCATGGCACCGCAGAGAGACTGGCAGGACTACACCACCTCACCACCGCAGCGACAGAGCTGCTCGCCCAATCCTCTCCTACCAGCAAACCCGCAATAGCCGCCAACCTGGCCAGCCTCACAGCGGAGTCCCACCAGCTGTGCAAACCAAAGCGCATCTCCATCCAGTTGGAACGTCATCCCAGCCAACCCACCCAAACAGTCAAAGGCAAGACAGTCACAGCAGCTAAGATCAAGAAGAAGCAGCCCATCGGCCGCAGCCGCTCGGACGGCGCCACCCGCAACCGTAGCAGAAGCAAGCCACGCCTCTCTGGCACCCGCAGCTCAGACAATGGATAACATACGATGATGCAGCCCACCCATCCAACAGCTCGCATCAGTAAGCTGCTAAGCGAGCCACTGCAACAACAACCAAGCCAGCTGCCCCAAGACCACCGCCCACCACTAACCATGTGCCCGGTGCAGCTCATACACCACCCACACGCGGAGACTCAAACACACACACAGAACACACACCGCCGATTCCCACAGCCACCACAGACAACACCTACCCAATTCCATGTCGGAGGGCACCGCAGCCCCCACCAATCATACTAGCCGGCTCAGTGGTGGATAAATACTGAGCAACGCATAGCTATTCCGGTCAGCCCCCTTCCCCCATCATACCTTGGTAGCCGCTGGCGGGACGCTTCGGCTGCCTAAGCTTGCCTGCCGAGCTCTGGATGAGATAGGCCTGACTTAGGTAGGGACAGCAGGGGGGCGCTGATGTCCTAGCTTCTGCCCGCAGGAAGGAGGAGGGGCTTGGGCACACAAGAGGAAGGCCGTTAGCTTGAGCTGTGTAATTAGACCTAGTGTTCCCTACCATGGTCAGAGATAGCAGGTCCTCGGAACAACTCAGTCTGGGCCAGTGGAAGCAGCAAACTAGCAGTTGTAATCAATTTCAATTCTAATTAACTCCGAGCCGGAAAAATCCGGTTTTTAGTACGGAATTCTATATTAATTACAATAACGTGCTAGTCTGCCGCTACTCCCGTCCGCTGCTCAGCCAGCTGTTCTAAGGGCATAATATCTCTAACCTCGTCGATTGGAAGCACATAGTGTAGTCACAACTCAAGCTACGGTCTGCCTCTCTAGTTTCCGAGCCCCGCTTCCTTCCATCACGTGATCGGCAGCTTGTCATTTTCTGGATAACTACATGTAACTGCAAGTGAAAGCGATACCGCGAATCGGTTGTATAGGCAGTAGGGATCACTTTATCACTTGAAGCATCTTGCGGATAACTTCAGGTTTGGCCTTTTTTTATAAACAAAAGCATATGGTAAGAGGTGGTGAGGTGTGAACAAATCTTGACAGAGAATTCAGACAGAGCAGTCGAAGAGACATATATATGTATTGTTCGGTGATAGTGGTGTTCATCATTGTAGGTTCGTTGTTGGTCAGTTTGAAGCAGGATCGATTTGTAGGGTTCGTTTAAAGGATTCGGTTTGAAGGGTGAGTTTGTAGGGTTCGATTTGTAGGGTTCGGCTAGACGGATAGGTTGAAGGGTCGCGTGCTATTAGTTGAAGGATGGTTGCATGCATGGTATCGTATTGGTGGCTGACGTCGCCAACCGACGGCGATACCCCGACAACTTGTCGAGGTTGGTTATTATGTCGGTATCTCGACTCACAGCTGGTCGAGCTTGGTTAGTATGGTACATTCCGACATGTATATAACGACAGAGATTATGTAGGGTTCATTGGTTGGTGTGACACAAGTCGGAAAAGGTCCCACCGGCCGTAATTGCTTAGTGGTTGCAGGGTCGGTCGTTGTAGGGTCATTGCAGGCTGGATATATGGCTAGCCGTACTATGTATGGTTAGCTAACAGTCGTCAAGATCACAGGAAAGGTCCCGAAACGACAAAGTTAGTAGTGCAAACTGGCACTACGAGTGCATGGTCATCGATTATAGTTTTGGTGTATTCAACAGCCATCAGCCGTCTTATCGCAGCAGCACAGCAACAGTACTACTGGCGCTACGACGAATTAGCTGTTGGGTTGCAGGTTTACTGGTGGTCCGTCGGCGCGACTCACTCTGCTCTCGACGAAGTATTCGAGGTAGTCGCAGGAGAAGAGTCGTAACCTGCGACTTCGTATTTGAGGTTATAGGGTACAAAACGACGTTATCGCAGACGCCTTCCGCGATCACTGTGTTCACGACCCGGGTGTCGCTGTACACCGGGAGGTGGATGACTTGTTCAAGCAGGCAGTGCCTCTCGGCAACACCGTACCCGTGGATGAACTCAAGGACCTAGTGCCGGACGCAGAGCTCTCCCTTCAGGCGTTCAACGTCGTGACCGGGAGGGATCCCCAGAGCTTGAAAACCACGGTGCTGGAGTTCAAGACCATGCGGTACGGGGCCAAGTACATTTCAGTGCCCCGGGCCACGGATGTGGATCGGTTTGAGCGCTCCCTGTTGGGCGACATACAACGGGGGTTGCTTGGCAGCGCGAGATGCGGCGTGGCACAACACGGAGCCCGAACAGAAGAGCCCTCTTCAAAACATCCTGGGTATGTCGGAGTACACGGGCATGGTCTTTGGCACATTGGGTGAGGTGAGCAAGGGGGTGCGCCGCACAGTGCGTGGTGTCGCATGCTTGGCTGCGGATCGGGGTGCCCTCTCATCGCGAGGCACTCGGTGCACCACCCGGGCTCACCAGGAGGCCTTACCCGCATGAAATTTCCTCGGGGTCCTGACTCCTGAGCTTGGTGGCCGCTTGAGAGCGTTCTCGCTGCCTCATCCGACGGCGCAGATTCGTCTGCCATCCCTTTGCCGAAGCTACACAGCACGACAGGGGATCACCCTCGCACACACGTGCACGTGTGGCCTGGACTTTGACCCGTGCGCGCATCACTCATCCATCCCGCCTCATGCGGGATGCGGGCCGCTTTTAGGCGGCTTGCTGTGTTGGGGTGTTGTTACTTTTAGCAGTAGGTGGATTTGATACTGCCCTTCTTGTAATTCACATCAGCGGGTAGAAGCACCTGATGACGCTTCAACCAATCACATGTACATAATAACCTGGGTACCTGTCACCCGATGCGCTACATGCTGATGCGTACCGCGTGACAGGTACCAGGGTCATTATGTTTAGATGTTACTGGTTGAAGGATTACTAGGTCTTGTAGGGTTTGTTCATCCTCTCGCACCGTAGAATGCTACATCTTTCGCGGATGTGGCGAACGAACGTGATAGTTCACGTTATATCGTTCGGACATTAGGCGAGTAAAGTAAGCAGGTAAGTACAAAGGCACTTACCTGCCAAACCCCCGCACCGCTAACCCCGCGCCCGGCATGGACACAGATGTAGAATGTAGAGTGCTACATCATGATGTAGAATGCTACATCATCCTGTAGAATGCAGGATGCTACACATGATGTAGAATGCTACATCATCCTGCAATACAGGTACTCGTACAGTACTATGCCAAAGACAGCTCAGGACAAGTTACACCAGTAAAACTGTCACACACGTATGGAGCTGATTTATTCGCATTATGGTACGCGGTGGAGGAGCGCGACTGCGACTATGCTGCGAGAAACCTGCAACTTCGCATGCATGCTTGCTAACTTGCGCATATAACTACTACAGCAACAATATTACGACGATTTCCATGTTTCGCATTGTGCTTAGACCAATGAAATCGATATAATATACATCAGGGCTGAAGGCATTGTCGAATAAGATAGAAATGGCACATTATTTTCAATACTAGCCTCCATTGTCGCATATGGTGGATGTTTCTGAGCACACCGCCAGTAAGGGTAGTCACGCACTCACGTGGGCGGTATGATGAGAACCAGACTACGGCGGCGCGACAGTGGCTCAGTGGCCCAAAGGCGTAACAGTAGATGGAGGCGGGGGGGGGGGGGGGGGGGGCAAGCATCCCTGTTGATTGATGCGAAGAAACACGGCGGTTTTATCACTTTTTATAGTGCTACCCATCGCACCGTCGTCCCGTGCCACAGTCGCTCCGCGTCGGACTGATTCAAAGGGCGAACATGGCGCGACCGCTGGTTCGTAGAAGCGCAATCAAAATTGGGCATAAAGCTCTGTCAAAGTTTTCACCGCAAGTGATGGTACAACCCCACTATCGTAGATGAAGTGGGTCTACAATAAAGTCGGCGGTGTTCTCACCGGCAATGACAGGCAGCTAACGATGTCAAGTTAGCTTGCAAGTCCGTGACTATTTGCTGTGTGATTTTTGTCAGCAGCAACGAATTTAGCGGCTCCGCGACTTCCAAGTAATGTTGGCCACTGCATTACATATACCAATTGACCTTAGGTACTTCTGTTACGTCAAACTAACATAATGGTGGGGGATTCTAACACTGCAAGACTAAATAAGCTACTCTTGCCTGAATATGGGGAATGGGGCGCAACGCCATGATATGAAATCTTCCGGCGCAGCAGTTAACGCCACTTCCCTGTACATATGTCTACAAAAGGAGCATATATTCTGCCTCTTCCGGCCAAACACACATGTGTACATGCTACTCAACGTGTATTGGGCCATCACGCAGCACTGCGGCTATGAGCTCGGTCTCTGCGCAAGCTTTGCGCGCGCTTTTTTTTGGTGCACATAGCAGCGATCACATGCTAACCCTGAGAGTTTACATGAAACTGTGCGGAAGCGTCACTTCATTGGCATGATCAAGCAGATACTGCGGCTGCGTTGGAGATTCGAACTAGTATTCACTGACATCATGTGGCTGGTAGGTCTCACTAACGTAAATCCGTGCTACAGCTGGGGAAAAAGGTACCGGGGGGGTGCAACCCCAGACAAGCCCCTACGCCTGCGGTTGGACCCGCGGTCTCGAGCGTGATTCTGGCATTCACAGCACCGCATGGCATTCCCACGCATCGCACCCTACATGTGCCGGGGCCGCATGCCCTGGTGCTCCATGCAGATTTCCTCAAGCAGATCCCTGTTTTCCTGAACGAGACTGAGCAAAGTCTGGCGCTGAGAGGCAGCCTCCTCCAGGTGCTCGGCCAGCAGGGCGATCTTCCTCCGGCTGTGCTCCTCTTGCTCCATCCATATCGACGCTTCGATGGAGTGGCGCTCGCTCTCGAGATCAATCGTCTCGGTGAGCATCTCCACCAAGCTGTGGATCCTGGACTCCAGCAGCAGGAACATGTACTCCTGGCTGTCCAGGGGGTCGAGCGGGGCGCCTGCATCTTGAGACGTGGGGGGCGGAGGGTGGCCATAGTTGTCAGCCGGAGACTGTTGACTACCGCGATGCGCGCCGCGGGGATCCGTGACCCGGCCTGGGGCATGATAGCCACTCAGTGGCTGAGCCGGCGGGTGGAGCTGCTGCATGCCATCCTCCACCTGCGACACCTGCTTGCTCACAGTTGCTGGCGCCCCCTTGGGCCGCTTGTGAGGACGGTGACTTTCTGCAACATCGCCCAGCTTTGCTTTCGGGTGCCTGTGGGACCCCACTCCCCCCCTGCACACAGGCAGGAAAACGTTTCATTTATCAGTACCGACGTTGCGCCATCGCCAAACGCACACGCACGCGCGCACAGGTGCACACACACACACACACACACACACACGCACACACACACACACACACACAGCGCTAACCCAGATGCAACCACCAAAGCAGCGAGCATTGACAAATACAAAGGCGTAAATCGGCGTTTCAGATTGCCCACGTGCAAAGGCCTGTTGCGACAGTCCATTGATTGATTGAAGGTAGTTGGTATATCCAGAGGTCGGCCAGGAGGCGAGGTGGGAGACAGCCAACCGGAGTGGCACGCTCAGCGGCTGAAACTGAAACGAGCGTGAAACCAACTCAAAACTTAGCGTTTCGGCAGTGAATCGGGACTGCAGTGCGTAAGACACACGGCTTTTCCCTGGTTGGCAGCGTGATAGGCACGCTGCGGAAGGGGCTCCGCTCTGGCGGGGCGTGGTGCTGTGGGCATAGGAATCACCTGATGGGCTCGAACCTCTGCTTAATGCGGGCGCAGATGTCTATCTCCTCCTTTGTCAAGTCTCTCGGCCCCAGCTTGCTCCGGGCAGTACGGGCCCCAGAGCCAGACGGCCCAGCTTCACCGGTGCCCTCCATGTACGCATCGTATATCTCGAAAAACTTCATGTTCAGGGAGTTGATGTGGGGCTGCTTGTACATGTTTTCGTACCCCTGCTGCCTCCAGAAGGTCTCAAGCACCTGGTACCAGAAGGCGGCCTTGGAGCCGTGGCGCCAGTGCTTGGTGATGTCTACGGACTCTATCGCTTGCAGAAACTGCACGCGAACGGTGGCGGTCCATCGGAGGCTGGGAAGCCGGCGCCTGTCGTCTTCGCTGTCCACCGAGCGCGACCTCCCGCTTTTCCGGTCGCCTTCGGCGTCGTGCCCGGCCGCTGGCGCGTCCCGCTGCCGAGGCGACTCCTCGGGGGGCGCTCGCTCTTCACGCTCCCCCGGCTCTTTCCCAGGCACAGCGTGCCCCTTCCCTTGTGTCTGGCCAGCAGACGGCATCTCGCGTGACATCCCCACTCTTCCCGCAGTGTGACTGGCCCGGAAGCGATTGCGGCTCGACACGGTGGAGCCGCAGCACGGTGGAGCAGGTCGTGCAGCAAACCCTGGCTTTCCGGGACTGTCCGAGCGTACCAGGTACGCGGAGCCTGCTGCGTGTCGGTGTGTGTGCTGTAGTGTGGCGCTGGCAGGGCTTTGGGCCCTCTCACCAGAGGGACGCTTGTTCCCGGGGTAACAGCAGCACGCTGCCAGTCCTGTCCCGGGGACGGGGAAAAAAGGCACGGACTGCTTTGACAGCCCGTATATGCGAATAAAGCAGGGTAGCAGTTCTGTCCCGGGCGGGGCGCGAAAGAAAACCCATCACAAATAAAGGCGAGTATGAATTAAAGTAGAACCGGCAGGTACGAAGAACGATCATTTACCTAGTAGTCAGGCCAGGCAGAATTATTTATATTACATCAGTTTAAAATATGCGCAGTAAAAGCAGAACTAAAAGCAATTGTGAAAGGTTGCAAGCAAAAGAGAGATATAAGCCTGAAAGCAAGGGTCAAGCAGGAGGCCAGGGCGTCAAGGAACCAAGGAAGAGCCAAGGGAACCAGGAAGTCACCAAGTTGCCAAGGAACCAAAGGGTCAAGGGAATCAATGAAAGTCAAGGAACGACCCTAAAAATCCGAAAGGGAAACATGAAACCTATGGGAACCACCGTCCAGGGGTGGGCCATCAGCAGCGGCGCGTGAGCTTGCAGCCGATGACCCGGGTCATCGCAACACATGCTGACGAGCGATGCAACGCAGGCGCATGAGCACCATCATGTGCCGCACGCGCCGCCGCAAGCCCGCCAAGAACGTTGTATGCATGCGCGCCATGTTGAATGAGCAAGGCGAAACGCCGGCGCCACGCAGACAAGAGCTGACTGATTTTCTGGTCAGTGTGCGTGTGGCTAGCTTTAGCGAGCTCAACCAAGAAAGCCTCAGCACGCGGGGCCAAGGAGCCGGACTCGGAGACGGCAAAAGGCACAAAGCTACGCATGCCGGCGGCGTTACGGACGCCCTCCTCATGCTTTTGGATTGACGAAGAATCATTAGTCTGTTTTTTAGGACCGATTTCTGGCTCAAATAAGGGGGGGGGAGGAATATGATAGCCGGGCTATAATCGTGTAGCCCGTACATTAAGCAGAATTCCCCGTCTACAAGCCCCCAACCCCTGAAATCCTATCTACAACCTTTCCGCATGTGACACTCGTCGTCCGCACGTCCGTACGACGCTCATTGTTGCATGCTGCGTCGGCCTTGGCGGTGGCATATCAGTTCACCATATGTCGCCGCGTGGGTTACTACTTAGCCGGCGCGGCCCCCGCTTGCAGGTCGGGTGGGATGGTGTGTCCCGGCCCTACCCGTCGAAATTGAAATTCATTGCAACGTGCTAGCTAGTCTGTTGATCTCCCTCGCTCAATTTGAGTTGTTCTTATGGCGTGTCATCTCTAACCACAATAGGGAACACACAATGTAATTACAGATCTAGCTTCCGGCCGTCCTCCTTCGTTTCCAAGCCCCGCCTCCCTCCAGCATCACGTGATGGGGTACCGTGTCATTTTCCAGATAACCACGGGCGGTTACGGGGATGGCTAATGTAGTAGTCGCCCTGCTACTACCTCCAAAGGCTTTTTCTTTCCATCTATATACACCGGTACCGTGAAATTTACGGCCGCCAATGTTGTGTTCCATCTTGGCTCCACCTGCCGCCATCGCTGAAACTATTATATCCCGCAGGTCGCGGCTCTTATCGCCCCGCCACGCCGGTTGTAGTGGCGGCCCGCCGGCCTGACTCGGCCATGGTCCACCACTGTTGCCGCCATCACGCCCGCTTGCGCTCTTGCGGCAAGATCCTCGAGGGGGACGGGAGGGGGGAAGGCGGGCACCCCCCCCCCTCCCCATGCGTCCGTGTGTCGTCGCTCCGTGGCCGGCATGCCGGTCATGCTTGCATGCATGTACGCCGCTCTCCGCCGCAGCGCGCCATGTCACTATAGCCGCCCGTCCGGGATTAGACCGGGGTGGCCGCCGGCTAACGCGTCCTCCCTCGGCCCGGTCGCGAATCCCTCAAGGCACTCCGGCTCATGTCTCTTGACCTCTGAGTCGCCGCCAGGCCCGGCCTCTCCGCTCCCGATCGAGCGCCCGCCCCGCTTTTTAAGTGTTGGGCTCCCGTCTCCTCGCGCTCGCCGCCCGCGCCCGTTCTCACGGGGTCGGCGGAGGGTTTCCTAGGTGTTTCGAACGGGTCGGCCGCATGGCGCCGCCGAGCACTTCGCCGCATTAAGCCGGGACTCGAGTGATTATCAGGTGGAACACATAAGGGGGGGAGGGGGGATCACGCCAAATCTTCAGCATGTTGGTCGCGGGTTGTACCGAGATACGATAACACGATATTTCAAGCACAACCCTTGCGAGTATACTGCCCCGTCCGAGATCGTAGGCGGATCTCGAGGAAGCCGACGTACGGCCGAGGTTGTACGGGGATTATTTTCAGCAGCCCCCCCCCCCCCCCTCCGTACATTGGTGCCGCCCGGCGGCGCCAACAGCGCTACCGGGACAACGAGTATTTTTGGAAAAGCCCCCGGCAGGGCTCCCTGGTCGCCGCAAGATCCGAGGACCCGCCACAAACGGCCACCCCGCTCAGCTCTCTCCCGCGCCCAGCCGGGCATGGGTCTTATGGGTTCCTAGCGCCCACCACGTGGAGGTGGGGGGGGGGGGGGGGGGGGATTCCGCCGGGCATGCCGCACCCAAGATCCTCCGCTCGAGGTGGGCCATTGCCTGGCGGCTGACAACTTCTACCCGTCCCATGTATGTGAAGGTTGGCGTGACACGGGACGGCATGCCACTCGACGGCATGCCCCATTTGTATCCGCTAATCGAGGATTGGTTGCGGGACCGCACCTTCTACGAACTGCACCGCGCACCCGTCCAGCGTATAAAACCGGCGATATACCACGAGTGCGGTGCTGTCTCTAGTAAACGTATATACACCACCTCTGAATCGTGTTGAATCGGCCACAAGCAGTGCACACGACGCGAACGAGAACCTCTAGACCACCAAGCACCCATGCCCTCATAGGGGATAGGTGAAATACAGACCGTGTCGGTTGGGATTTGTTGAAGCGCGGGTCAAGAATCGTGCAATTTGGCCCACATCCGATGATCCGACCTACGCCCGCACACCGTATTTCCGCTATTTTCCGAGATTTTCACAGTTGCGCTCGTCCCATCGGCTCCCAACGCAACTACATGCCACACCACCTACGGGTATCGGTCCGCATATGCATCACCCCACCGTATATGTACACAATCTCTGGGCGGTATTGCGTCGACCGCGCATCTACGGGGGGTGGTTGACCGTAGTGGTCCGATTCTGCATTCTTTTTCGGCTCGAAAACTGGGGGCACGATGGGGCTTCCAGCACAGACAACTTCAGAGGTAGATTTTTTGCTAGCCCGCATCCCCTTGAGCACAGCCGCAACTGTAGGGAGTGAGGCTGGCTGGATATTAGGACATCGGAAGGTATTAATCCTTCGTTACCGAACGAGGGGGTGTCGAGATGCATGGCGGAGTATCCGGGTCAATGGGGCCTACTAAGCCGGCATCGACTGAGATTAACCGCAACGCGACCGCCAACGCGCGTCAGCCCTCCGTATGAGTCTATCCTAGTGCTCTTAGGCTCGGTTGGTATGTGGTGGCCTCAACAACTTCTCTCTTGGGAGGGGTTCAGTCCGAGCGGGTGTTTCTCGCAACTCGAGATGTTACCTCGGACTTTTTAAGTCTGCGGGAACATGTGGGGCACCATCCCTATAGCTCCCGACATGCAGCACAAGGTTTGCATAGCTTCCTCATGAGGAAGGCTACAGACCTAACCTATTTCCTGGTCCTAGTCCTGGTCCATGTCGCACGTCCCGGTATGAGCCGGAGTTGGGAGGCGGAAGCCCATAGCCAGGAGAGTGTCTGGTACATAGAAGTGAGCCCGGAGCGACGAACGCCTATATGGCTGGCGCGATGCGGTGCCCGCGGCGCGTGCGTAGCGCGGTGCTTGTACCACTCAGATATGTGCTAAAGTACTAATACGCATACCCTAGCTACATTGTCTGATGTACAACAGTGACAGCAACACTGGTGTCAACATCCCCTCCCAATGTCGCAAGGGGATGCGTCAAGCATGGGTTTCGGCTGCTAACGCTAGTCGCTAGCCTAGAGAGGCAGCCCGCCATGCCCCGACCTCGGCGTGGATCGCGGTAGGTCCTCTAGGGAGTGTGACTGCGCCGGCTGTCGAGCGGATGAAAGTTGCGGGTGGCCACTTCCCCTTGGCGCTGGTTTGCCGAGCTTCGCATACGACTTCATACTAGTCGACGAGCGTTGCCCGAATTTTCTAGTCGGCCAAGCAGAGAAACTCTTCGGGCGGGAACTGCGGTACGCGGCAGTCGCTGGCGTCGTGGTAGCCTGGCGACCGTACATGGCGGTCGCTGGCCTCATGGTAGCCAGCGTCCGGGTATGCGATTTAGATGTAGGTGCGCAAACAACCTGTCGAGTGTCGAGGCCCCTTCTCGCTGCGGTGGTCTCGGTTTTACGTCCGGGCTTCCCGCCCATACGGCGGACTTCCTACGAGGTCGTCTAGCGTCAGACCACTCTCACTAGTGTCCGACATAGGCTTTAGTAGTAAGAGGGCCCATAACTTGTCATGCGCAACCTCCCCGCAACCGACGTGCTGGTCCATGTCGCACGTCCCGGCATGAGCCGGGGTAGGTTGGGAGGCGGAAGCCCGTAGCCGGGAGAGTGTATGGTTACAGAGAAGTGAGCATGCCCGGAGCGACGAACGCCTATATGGTTGGCGCGATGCGGTGCCCGCGCCGCGTGCGTAGCGCGGTGCTCGTACCACTCAGATAAGTGCTAAAGTACTAATACGCATACCCTAGCTACATTGTCTGATGTACAGCAGTGACAACATCACTAGTGTCAACACTGCGACTACTCGGGAGCCCTACCGGGGGCTTTTCAATTTCTTCAAATAATACTCGTAGTCCCGGTCGCGCATGCCGTCGCCTCCGGGCAGCATCAATGTACGGTGCACACGACTTTCCGACGCTCCCTCGTCGACATCGCGCAGTGGGTGTAGGAGGGCGCCCTAGCAACTGGATGTGGGAATGTTTTGTGTGCAGTTGTGGGCTATCCGGGATCGTGTGGGCAGTGAACTAACGGTATTGCTCGCGTGGGAGAAGTTACGAATGACTCATTTGTCGGCACATCACGCGATGGCGCCACTCGCATCGCCCGCGCGGCGCGAGTCACGCCGACGACGGGAGGCCAAGAGGCCACGCGTGCGGGTCAAGTGCGGGTGATTTGCATGTACGACTTAGCAGCTTCGAAGCTACCCGTACCCGGGGAGGCCAAGAGGGCTGGCCTCCGGCTTCCGCCGATCGCGTCGTGCATATTAGTCGCGTACATGGTCTTAAACCCTTGTCGTAGAACAAGACCCGTTTTTTCTCTGTGGTGGGCTCCCATAATCATTTTAATTGTATGCCCGATATTAAGGCAGCCGGCCAACGCACATATCGCGAGAGTATCCCTGACCAGCCACATCACCTGTACATTGTCCTTGAATGCCCCGAATCCTCGTCGCAGAGGTCAGGCTCGGTCAGGGCTTTAAGTCAATGTCCGTATCGCACCCGGCGGCCGCCGGACGGCGGAGAACGGGCCGGCCGACGACATCATCTCGCGGCAAACAACAGACAACTCACTTTATCGCCGCCCTGCGCACCCACTCCTACCCCGCACACAGTCCAGGGCGAAAGGTTCGGTCCCACTGTTACGACGTACGCTTAGGTGAGGTCCTGTGGACCGAGCGAGGATCGGTGCGATGGAGGTCGGATCGCCGACTGAGTCGCCCGCTGACCCGCCCGCCCCCGGCGCAGCTCCGTTCCCGTATTTGGCTGCCCTCTGTTCGCCCGACCATGCCGTCCCTGCCGGAGCCGAACGGCTCCGGACCAGCCCCGTTCCTGCGGCACCCCTCCTGCAGACAGCTGCGGAGGTCGCCTCTCTGTTTCCCCCTGCAACTGCGTCCGGCCCTCCGGCAATCGGTGGTCGCACCGCTGGCGGTAGCATATCGCCCGCTGCGGCTAGTAAGCAAGCGCCGGTTCTCACCACCCAAGACCAACCTCCTCCCCCAACACAGCCCGCAGCCACGCCCCGCCGTAACTTGAGTTTCGGAGGCACGCCTGGACCCGCCACGGATGGCTCGCACCGCCCGTCAGCTACTGCTGGTACTAGCGCAGCTCCGCCATCAACAACTACTGTTGGCAAGCCGCGGAGCAAGGATCGGCACAAGAAAGGGGAAGGCGGGGAAGCTCCCCACAACCTGAAGTTGTCGCACTCTGCATTTCAACAATTTAAAGATCTGCGAGCAAGGACTGCCATGGCAATGATGCAGCCATTTCAGACGCTATCGCCGCGCTTCACGAGAAGCTAGACGCACGTCAGGGTGCATCAGGAGGTCGCGCAACTGTTGGGCCCAGGGACAGCCCTAGCCCCTGGAAGCCACCACCTTCAAAGCGTGCTAAGGTTAGTTTATGGACGTCATGCTTGGTGATGAACATGTGTATTATCATTGCCTTTGATTTCATTGTGCACGGCATGCATGCATTTCACAATGATATATCAGTGATAAAATAACCTGCAGCATTGAGATATGCAGCTCGCTGACTTCATGCATTGGGCTGGTATACCTGCAGCTCATGGAGAATGCTCCTTCCAATTATGAGGAGGTGGAATACAGCGAGCATGTCGAAGCTTTTAGTAGGGAACAACTGGCTGCTTTTTTGGGCATAAAATATGGCACGCGTCAAAATGATTCTCTGGTGGAACTTGCACGCACAAAGCTTGCAGAGGCTGGGCAGTTGCTAGATGATTTCCAGATAATAAGCTGTAAGCAGGTCTCATAATATTTTATTGTTCACACATGCCAACTGCACTCCTTAGTGGAGAAACTGCAAGATCAGCGCACATGCCGTTGTGCACACTGTGATGGTCCTGTCAGCATTTCTTCGCAGGTAGATAGGAACCTGCGCCGTGCTGTCACATTCGCTTGCGGCAATGATAGCTGCAAGCTCCGGCACTAGCCTGCCTTCGTCTGGAATTCTTATAAAGGCATAGATTATGGAAAGCCGGGTGGGCGCGGTGGAGGGTTGGACCAGGCGTCAAAGGTGGCGATTCATGCCATGCTCACGTCAGGCGGGGGGCCTACCGGATTGAATGAGTTCTGCGACGGCATGGGCCTGAATCGAGTTGCAAATCGCGACTTTTCAAAAGGCCAAGCCAGGTCGCCAGCTAGGCATCCCTCGCAGCGCCACAGAGCATGGAGGCGAGTCTATGTCTCTCCTAGACGCTATCACTTCATTGACTGAAGAAGAGCGTCATGCGCTGCTACATCGCGCTGCCCTAAGTCTAACCCAGTTAGATTGCTAGTAGATTGCCGCTTTGACGGCACCCGTAATGGATTTAATGGAAACGTTGTTCTCATCTGCGCCGATTCGAAAAAAGTGGTGCATATGG